>JAGFPH010002411.1:118837-160380 GCA_018207615.1 Philaenus spumarius | reverse complement strand
TACTGTAATTTAAACTTAATTAATGTATTACTGTAATTTAAACTTTATAAACGTACAACTGTAATTCAAACTCTATTATCATATCACTATAATTTAAACTTAATTAATGTATTACTGTAATTTAACTTTATTAATTTATAACTGTAATTTTAACTCTATATCATATTACTGTAATTTAAACTTACTTAATATATTATTGTAATTTAAACTTTATAAATGTATAACTGTAATTTAAATTTTATTAACGTATTACTATAATTTAAACTTTATTAACGTATTACTGCCAATTTTATTCAGTAATTTAAACTGTTTTAACATATTAATGTAATTTAAAAAGTGTATTTACAAAAATATTTCATGGTTTAATTTGCAAAGCATCTTTTTTTAAATTTAGTATAACCACAACAAAATTTGTTTTCTGACAAGACACTTTCCGTATATTTAACTATTATACTAAACAAGGCCACCCAGAAAAATTGCAGACTCCTGGTCAAATGTGTAGCCCCACAAATGCACCATCTGTTCTACAAAAACACATGTACAGTACACATATTTTAATATTTCTTCTCTAGTGTATCCATAGATTAAAAGGCTGTAGATATTATAATTTAAATTTCGATTTCCCGGTTATGCTACCTCGAAAGGAAAAACTAAAATGAAGACGTGATACATGATGAATATTTATTCAAACTAAAATTTAAAAATTAACAAAGCAAATATACTGATTGATTTTTAACAAAATTAATTCTGAGGGCCCGATTTTAAAGAACAAATAATATATAAATGATTAAGGTTAGGCCTAACTAGAATAATTACGATGGAATAGAATGGCCATTGAAAGTTCATAATTTTATTACTCGTATTGTCATCAGGTTTAGATGAGTCTATTTTACAGTATTCAAATAGAAGCACTGTAGGTTTGTCTTTTTTTCAAGAGAATGTGTAAATTGAATATATTACATGATGAATGAAGTTCACTGATGATTGCCAGACTGCAGTAATGTAGTTTTGAAAGTGGAATCTGAATATTGAAAGTTGGATCACTGTATGCTGTTGCTTTGTTGAGATATATTGTTTAGTTATAGTTGAATACTATTCTTAAAGTTTTGGTTGTAATTTTCTCCTTTTAATTAATTTTGTACGGTTTTAACATTAATATACAAATTGTATTATTTAATACACAAAAATAAGCAGAAATCCCATCTGAATAACATAAAATGTAAATTAAATACAAAAGGGAATTTTGACACATGCTTTCTGACAGTAAAATTGTGTAATCTTCATGCACGACTCAATTTTGAACCATGTTTCAATAAAAATAGGCGGAGAGCAACTTATAATGTTAATTTGATGTCAAAGAGAATTGTTACCCCATTAGCGTCGGTTTATATCTTCGATTTTTAGTATCTTTTTTCAAAACGATCAGTGGTGTAATTTGATAAAGGAAACACTGATAAAAAGATTAGAGAGATCGAATTACTAGACTTACCTTTTTAGTAGTTGTTTTAAAAAGTTTACAGAGAATCATATGTAAATAGTTTACAAAAATATTTGAACCTCCTTCCGGGTCCATGGGCAGCTTCACTCTCAGGGCTCGCCTGATAATAAACTTCCTTGTATTTGAAATTTTATAACTGTCCAAAATATCTTTTATGGGCCAAGGTGTAAATTAAAATAAATTTGTCATTATAAAGATCAGTTCGCCAAATAAATTTAAAGAACACATTTTTAGTGGTTAAAATTAAATAAATCAAAATTAAATTAAAAACTGAAACAATCACAGCTGAATAATTATTTCACTGGTGTTGGAAATAAACCTCTGCTGTATCTTTACATTAAATTAACTATGTGGTGAAATTAATTTTTAATAAATTCCTTTAGAAAATTATTATTCTTAGTCCAATAATAACCCTAAATTTATAGAAAAGAATTTAGGCAGTGTGCAACTTACCAATTTGTAAAGAATTATCTTTTAAAATTATTTATATGACAATTTTATCTAAAACTGTTACAACTATCAAGAAACAAATTGTATTCTTCACATTCTAAATAATTAATCAAATAAAATCACAATTTTTCTTTAGTCTTTTGATATACTACTTGACCACTTCTCTTTAATTTGCCAACATAACTCTATCATCACATAGATTGATCTGCTAGAAATACAAAATAGCCATATTTAATTTGACAAACCTGGAACAGCTCTAACAATGCTGTGCTTATATCTGCCAAATGGCTGCCTGCAAGATGTCCAAGTATGCCAACAACAGAGTTAATTTTTGGTGCCTATAACAAATTTAATAAAATTATTCAACCATTTAATTTTAAATAAGATAAACAAACTATAAACAAATCAACTCTGAATGATTCATTTATAATTTCCAAGCTAGGTAAAATTATGTTAGCTTTTCAATCACACGTCATTGGAGTATTAGCTGTAAAATTTGGTGGAGTATTTAGCCTTAAACTTAATACGCTATCAAACAACAAACGGGATTCTTGTGACATTTGCAACTCCTTGAATGCATATAAATTTAATTAAAAAAAAGAGGTGTATACAAAACATTTGCTGAAATAGGCTGCCCTCATAACGAAGAAGGCCCTATCTCCACTGAGTAAAACTTTTCAGGATTGAAGAAAAACTAAAAATCACATCTGCATCTCAGTTTTTATATCAAAATATTTTGTCTTAGGCTATACATACTTGAATTAATTTTAAAATATTTTTGAGTATATGTTTTACAGCTTTTTACCAATTATTAATAAATAAAAGGACATATGGCTTTTTACTTTAGAAATGAACACAATATTATGATAGTACTTAAGGCCCTAACTCCTTTTTATGTACATAGGGCTTTTTGTTTTCAAGTATCTTATTAGTTTTTTGTTTTGTTTACTAGGTTAGCAAAGGTTTACATGGAAGTGACCATAGATGAAGTAGTAAGTGAAGAGATGCAAAATAGATTCACCTCATTGGAACAGGTTTGATTAGACGTAGATGTGACTTATTAAATTTGAGGTTATAAATTGTTTTTTGTTGAAATTTGCTTAATAAATGATTTTGAATGAAAGTTAATTACTAAATAATGATTAATAAATATCAATTAATAAATGAATTTTCACGTACTACATACATTTTTAACAATAAATAAATATTTTTTTAACTTTGAAATATTTTTGGAATGTCATTTTTTTAACAGTTATATTAATTATTATATTATATTTTTGTAACGCCTAACTCTACATGCTATGTGCCAGGTTTCTCCAATAGACTACTGAGTAAGGAAGGAAGGAAAGGTAGTTTTCAATCAGACAAAGAGGTTAAATTAGAAAGCGGCAGAGAGGAGATAAGTATAGGTTGAAGTTTGGTGAAAGACTGATTGCTGTGTAGGCAGACTTGCCTTGTAAAGGAGCAAACCTTGGGAACTAAAGGCGAGCTCCACCACCTATTTACTACCTTCCCCGTAGATATATTTATTTATATTTAGCGTTAAAGCAACAAATCATGTTTAGTTTAGGTTGGCCTATACAATAAAAACTGATTGAATGAATAACAATAAAATAATAACACAAATTGTTAACTAACAAAAAGGGCTAGCAGTATTGGTGGGGGTCGATTAGGGATGTATGGACACTAGCAGTTGCTCTATCTGACTTTAGCACAAACACTTAGTACAGTAATCTAAACCAGAAACGTTCTTAATTACTTCAAACTGGTGTGAAAGCTCTAGTGTGTCTTTCTTATAAATTATAACCTTACCCATTATATTGAAAGCACATTATGTTTTGTTTTGATTGACTATACAGATAGGTAAGACAGAAAGGGAGAATATCAAGTTATGTAAAACAACATACAGAATATGCATGACCAACAATCCTATCTTAATGGCAATCACATATATACTTACTTTGCCGCCCTGTTCGGTTTGACAGAAATCTTTGAGACCACAAGACAGCACTCTGGTAATAACAGTGTGAGGAAATGAGCTTCCCACATGAGCTACTACCCAGTCAAAGTGAGGGCTATGCATCACACTAGTATCTATAAGTAATAATAGAGTACTTGATATTAGTTGATAATCATTCCAATTATTAACCTAGTATTGGACAAATGAAATGAGACAAAATCAGCAATTTAAAAAGGCTATCGTCAAATTTAAGGGTTGGCTGTCTCTAGCTGTCGGCCATGTTGGCTGATACTCCATCAGACCAATGTTAAATTAAAATCCAAATTTTTCCTTTATTTTTGATCGGATAATTATGTAATTTTAAAGCTATGGCCAATATGCATGCAAATGGCTTTTCTAAAATTAAGAAAAAAATTTGGTTTAATATTTATTAACAATTTAAAACATTAATTTTTAATATTTTTTTATGTTGTCACTATTAATTATAGCGAAAAACTACCAAGCCATTCGCATGAAGAATTTCGTCCCCAAGAGTTTGGTATTCTTTTTTTAAACGCTATTTGAACAACTGCGGGTTTTAAATGGATTTAGGCTGAGCAATGTCCGTGTAACCTACCGCCGCTATTGGATGATTTTAAATAGTTTTTACGTTGTAACTATTAATTATAGCGAAAAATTACCAAGCCATTCGAATAAAGAATTTTGTCCCCAAGAGTTTGGTATTTTTTTAAAAACGCTATTTGAATAATTGCGGGTTTTAAATGTATTTAAGATGAGCAATGTCCGCATAACCTTACGCCGCTATAGGAAGTCGCAGGTTGCTTTCTGTTTTACTAGAGCCGACCCTTAATAAGAAATATTATTGATTTACTTTGCTATGTATTGAAAACTGAATTAGTGAATATTTTTATTCCAGAGCTGTTACAACATTCTTAACCCTCAATGTGGCAATTCAGTAGTCGTTAGAACAAGCATTTCAAACTTTGAACATCAAAAATAATATTTAATTAGGTCATATTATGTTTCCTCAAGACCTTCTAAAACATCACAGCATAGGTCTTTTAGTCCGACATATTTTTTTCTGATTAGCTCTACATGAATAAATATAGATTTTAACATCAAACAGTGTTTACTGGGTGTTTACCCTACCAATCGACTTCCCTAAGCTTTCAATTATTTTTTATTGATAATATTATAAACTAATATTACTACTATATAAAATTCAATTCATGATAACATTTTCTTCAAAGTTATACAAGTACTGAAGAGAAGTGAGCAGTGTCTTTATGTTATTCAATGTCAGATTCTAAGCAACAGTTTGAGCGATTGTAAAAAATTATTTTTTGGAAAGTGAACATTTTTTATGGTTCATGTAAAGAATCAATTTGTCTACACTTTGTTTATTTGGGATTAAAAAAAGATTTTGGAAACATTATTTTTGTTTTTATCAACTTTTATACTCTCGCATTTCAATTATCGTAACTCAGAAAGTTACAACCAAGTTTTTTTAGGAAAATTTATCATTTATAAAATAACAAAATTTACAAACATTAACTCTGCATTTAAAAATTTGAACAAGTTTTTGAATGTGTAAAAATAATTTTGTTTAAATTTGCTAAATTGTATTGCTATTATTTAAAAAAAAAAATATTTTTTGGTAAGTTTCAAAATATTTTGTATGGTTTCACGTAAAGAACCTTTTCTGCTACATTTTATATATTTTGGATTTATAATTTGAAATGTTTTAGAATTTTTCTAAAGGCCATAATTTAAAATTTCTATTTACCAACTTGATTTTTTACACAAAACTTTATGAGAGAATGTAAAGAAAATGTCAAATACATAAAAATGCTCTCTGTACGTTTCTGAACAATAAAATATATAACAATGCATGCTTTATTCGAAAGGGATACATTCAACATTTTTAATTAGTAATATGCGGTAATAGTAAAAAAGTGCCTGCCACTACTGAGAAATGTAACTGCCACTTCCAGGGTTAACATAATATACATGATTAAATTTGTATTTTAACATAGCCTATAAAATTATTACTAATACAATAATGTTTCAACTTTATAAGTGTAGACTTATTCATCAGATGATCAAAAACCATCTATATATAATATAAATATATTATATATATTTCCCGCAAGTACTTGTGTGGAAATCTATGTCCCATTTTAATCATTTAACAACCCTTTAATGGTGAATATTACGTGTTTGTACTTTATGTGTTGTGTAGTGTTTTATGTAATGTGTTCATCGTTTCAAATATTCGTCTTTGACAATGACAGAGTTGTGTCAAAACTAGTTAGACCCAGCAGCAGTTAAATTTTTTTTTGATTTTACAATAATGGTCCAGGAAGTAGGAATCACAATAATGAATATATATAATATGATTTGTAATATTCCAGATGATCCAAAAATCTTTATATAGCTAAATATTTTGCATGATAGTAATATTATCAAATAAAATTCAATGGCTATTTATTATGGCTAGTAAAATTTTGTAGCAGTATTCAGAATTTAGGGTTACTCTGTATAAGGTAGCAACTGAGATTAATTTGCATTTTATTCATATTAAAACCTCTTTGTTTTTATAAAGTTGTTAACGTTTTATTTTAGTTATAATTTCTAACTCAGATTTGTGAAAATATAGTTCTGACAAAAATATAAAATAGTAACTTACCCAGTAATGCGTTGATACAGGCTTCCGTGTTGGAATGCATGAGACAGGATAAACATTGTGTGTTTAAATCTATGAGAGTTCGTGTTGCTCTACAAGACATCCACAGATGTAAAGAATCACTTAAACTTTTAGTTGCAGCTACTCTCGTATGACCTACATACTTGCTGGATAGTGATCCTACGAAAAAATAAATCCGTAAATATACTACATTGATGAGGGAAGGTAAAATATATACATTTATAGATCATGCGAAAAAATACAAACAAAACCTTTAACTTTTCTCAACATAGTCTTACATGTTCTAACATTTTCCCCAGTTTTGGAAGCTTATATTTCCATTCTTCAAAGAAATTTTGAGATTGAGTTGTCATCCAATTGCGCACATGAACCTCAACTTTTTGATTGATCCTTTCCTAACGGTTTTTTCAAGGTCACCAACAAAAAATAACCACATGATAACATATCTGAGCTGTAGGGATGATGGTTATGCAAGATTTGCAAAGTAACCTCTTTTTTATTTTCAATTATTAACATAAGAACCCATCGGGCACAGACTTCCCTGAAGCTAAGATATTGAAAATTCACCTGCCTCTGAAGCAATTTCAGCATCGATCAGCCACCAATCACCTTCGATAAGTTCATGAAATGTACGGATTTGGGCAGATAGATAGTGAAATTTGACTTTAGCCATCATCATGATTTTCATTTTCACACTTTCTTGTCCACACTTGAACTTTTTGGACCAATTCATCACTTGGATCACAGACAGTCTAGCTTCCCCACACTTCCCCTTCAACTGATTCAAAGTTTCCCTTAGATTAACTTCTTCCTTTGTTAAAAAGTTTATTATAATTTTGTTGCGCTCCTTAACTCTCGAATACACCTTAGCATTCATCAGTACTTAGGCATTAGACTTAGATTTCAGTATAGCACTGAGTAGGGTGCAAGGGAGGTCTGTTGCCTGTATAATCTTTGCTATATTTATCTTCAACCCTTAGCATGTGTTGTCATATTGCAATGCATAGAGATTTGGTATTTCTACTAGCGGTGTAATATTGCAATGATCAGATTTCCATGCTTTTAATCGTGGTCTGATATATTATCATTATTATGATACATTCTTATCGAAGGTTCTTTCGCTATTTCAGTATATTTTTTTACATCATCGTTTTATTTCATAAAAAGAATATGTGTATATTTTTCTTAGCGCAAGGTGGCATTGGTGTTAACATGTTTGTAAGGTTAGTTGTGTGGAAGTGAGCACTCTTGTTCCTCTAACATTGGAACATTTGTGTTTTAAATTCTTTTATTTTTTTTTATTTCTGTACATAATTTTATTAGCATAAAGAGTTGTTTATAAGTTTACAATAAATTATAGAACATTTAGATTTGCAAATTTGATACAAAACTTTTGTGCAAACAAAGTAAAAAACAGTTTCATTGTGAAAAGGTCTCCGAATCACTGAATTTATATATATAGGTTATAAAATATTAATATCTATATGCCCGTTAAGTGATACACTATTCTTGCAAAAAACATTACCGCTGTTTCAGATGATTTCACTCATCCATCATCAGGTGTTGAAATTATCACTTAAACGAGTCATCAAAACATTAAATAACTGTTACAACATTTAAGCTGTACAACACAAACAACATATACATTTAAATTAATTTGTACAACATTTAACACTTTGAACCCTGGACCTTTAACACATTGTCATGTGTAGCTACCTGGGGGTTTTGGTAGTATTTAAAAAAAAAATTCTGTTACTTACCTTATTTAAAAGTATAACATATTATTTATCATTTTAAAGGCAAAAGAATGAGCTTTAAGTAAATGTAAATAGGGTTAAAAGGTTTATTAAAAATACAAAATTTTAACAAATTATGAAAAATGATGAAAAATAATTTTTAAAAATAGCTACATAGTCCTTTAGTTTACAACAAACACTTTATTTACACTTTACAAACACTAAAAAAACACTTACGAACTATAAACTTTGCCTCAATAAAAATCCACTAATAAATAAAAAAAACTTACAACACAAACAGAACTAGCTAATAGAAATACACATCGTTATCGAGTTACATCGCTAAGCAGACAAACGTCGATTGCAGAATGCACACAGCTGATCAGACACTATCTGATATTTATATAATATTTTTGTTGGCCAGTGTTAGAAAAATTCCAAAGGTCAAAGACATAGGAACTAAAACAACTAATAAACATGATGAGAATGCCTAAACCCAAATATATGCCGACTAAGCCGAGTTATAGAATTAAATAGAGTGACCCGAGGTATACTCGGGCTTCGGTAGCTGGCGCCGCGAACTTGGCCCGACCTATACTCGGGTTCAGGGTTCAAAGTGTTAATGTTCTCATCACGAAAGCCTGGTCAGAACTCCTCCCGCGGTAGTGTTTTTAGCGCATAGAGTGGATCACTTAATGGACATATAAAAGGTAATATTTTATTAACCTACAAATAAAAAAAAAGTGTCTTTGGATAAGTGTACAGTGAATTTAAAAAACAAAATGAACAAATAGAAAAATACAACTGTATCTATATTGTATATGGTTTAGAAAATATGATATTTATATGGAAAAAAAGGCGCAACAGACTGATATAAATAGTACTTAACCCATTGGGGACGACTCACGTGCTGGTTACGTCGCTGTTGCCCGGGACTAATTGTCGAGTTACAAGTTGGTTACATATATTGCGTTTGAGTTTGTACAGTTCACTGTAACAATTCAAAATATCCTTCCATAATAATAATCAATCGAATGAATAAGAAATAAAGTCATTCTAAACTAAACACGCATGAGTGCGAGAGAGACAGAAAAACTTGCAATTGAAGTCCATTCATGTATAATATGAACCAACGACATCTAGCGGCCAGGATCGCAAACACTAAATTAATAACATTGAAATACCCGACTTTCGACAACATTTTGTATAATTAAAATTATTTCCCGACCTGGTAGGCCTATCTATCTCTTTCCTACATCAGAATATATCTAAATCAATCGACCAATCCATACAAATTATAATATCAATTCAATAACAAAGCAATCGACCGAAATTTACATTTTAAATCCAACCGAAACCAGGCCGATATACAAAATCTAGGCCAAGTCAGAAATAAAACAATCAATCCCAACGAAACCAACTTTCAAAGTAAAAAAGGAACACAACCATCAGATAGAACGGAAAATTCTACATATAAAATGTCTTTATTAAAATCCCAGAAGAAGTACCATTAAGCTGATATAATTAGTCAAAGGTAACCTGAATGTCAGCTATTACCAAAACAGACGTAGGCCATATTTGTTAGACTCCGCCCACGATCACGTGATTACCCGTACCTTCACGGAACCAAATTTGAAATGCCGAATGTATAATTTTAGTTGTAAATATTAGATGTTAAGGAATAATTTGTACAAGGAGCTATTTTAGGTATTTTTATTTAATATTTTATTTAATCAATTTCTCTTTCCTTTTATCATTCTGTATTATTTGTAAAACTAAATTACCTCAAAATTTAATTAAAATTACACAAAACAAACACTCAATATTAAAAAAAAAACACAATTTAACACAACAATCAAATCCCCAGGAGATGTGAAATTTATCAGGCCTTATGTACCAGTTCCTAAGGGCCTAAAGCAAGCCAAATTGGATTTCAAGCAGTTTTTAATGGTTGTTGAGACTCTAAAGAAGGCAGACGTGTGACTAGACCTCTCCAGAATACTACAAGAGTGAAGCCTATCTTAGAAGTGATAATTAACTGTTCTACGTTAACTAAATAACTTTTGTTTGTTTTATAGTGAAATGAAGTAATAAGTAATAATTATTCATAATACTACACACAAGAACCTTATAAACTGGGTGAGACTAATCCAATTCAGAAAATTAATTAATTGGTGATACAGTTTTAAAACAATCTATTGGTTTCATTTTCAAAGTAAAAGAACTTATTTATTCAAACTTTTAAAAGCTAATCTAACCTGTACACGAACTGTCACGAGATTTTGGACTATAATTAAGAATTTGCATTTCCCATATATTACACTCACAAACACCAACACATTCACACACTTTACAACTTGTACTATTCATACTTTTCCACGTTTCAATTAAATTTTTTTATATTTAAGTAACTTTTATTTGATAATTAATTTGTTTCATAAAAAATTGGGAAGAGTCGGCACTGACCCCCCGAGATAAGAGTGATATAAGAGATAATCAATTCTCTAGAACAATTAATGGACATTTAATTTGAGCTAACCTGTAAATATTAACTGTATATAATTTGATCTTCAATCATTAATAAATAATTGGTGATATTTGTAAACTTGTGTCCTCAATTTAATCATTTATTAGATTGTTGAAATTATAAGAAATTATCAATCATTACATTGTAATTTGGATCATAACTTGAGGCATATTATAGTAAACCGTTCTTGAATAGTAAATTTTTATTAACTGTTGTAATTTGGCTCACAAAGTGAGGCCTATTGAGCTTATAAGTAAGCAGATAACTTAAAGATTTCATAATATTTATTGTGATTTGACGCTACAACATGTGGCTAAATAAAGCTACCAAGTGATTAGAAAGAAATTAGCTGAAATTTATTGTATCACTTAGAAAAAATTCCAATAGATACCACTTGCTTCACCTTATTTGGTCTTTGGTTCAAACAAACAACTTAGTTACCTTGTATTACTTGATTGGCTAACTGAATTTTAAGAGATTTATTGCTTATTTTGCATAACTGCTGCTAGTCATTACGGCTCTGTTTGTTTACGCTGAGTGTAATAACGGATCGTGAAAAGTTGATAAGTATTTATACAGTGATTGTGAATTTGATAATCTGCAAATCCCACAATAAAAGAGAAAAAACCAGATGGCTTTGTGAACAATGCCAAGTGCTCTTGTGGTTTTATTGTAAATACACTTTTATACTGTAAACAGTGTTTAGTGCTCATCTTCCAATCAATTATTAAAAACTATTATCAAGTTTCCATGGAAATGCACAGTTACTAAAATTTATGTGAACACCAAAAAAACCATAGTTGAGTTTTAATTTTTTAAAGAGTTTAAGTATTAAAATACAAGAGCAATTTTTTATGTCTATGAAAAAAATTTAAAGCTATGTAAAATGTGTGTAAAAGCCATGTAAAAAAAACATTTAAATATAAATAATCCTGGTTTACTTTCAATTTTTAGTTTTTAAATTTAAAAAAAAACTAACTAAAATAAAAAATGTATGAACTTTTTGTTCAAAAATGTATAATAATATACATGAACACATAATAAAAGTATTGTTTCAAATTTAATTGCTATAATACAATTAGAAATTTACAAAACACTAATATTTATTTACAAATAAACAAAACACTTGCTTGTGAATCTCCGCAGCAAAATTAATTGCTGCCACTATCCTGCAGAGACCAAATTAACCATTATCTCAATGGGTTAACAGCTTAACAAGATAAGTGTTAACTGAGTACTTCGACAAAACCTGAGACTAGGTAAAAATGGCTTAACTTACCGAGTAATTCTAGAGACCATGTAGAGATAATAGGAGCCCATGCTTCAGGATTTGATTTTACATAACTACATAAGACACTATGTATCTCCATCAGTGTGCTCTCTTCTTGAGAAATCTGGGAGCTCACAACCCCTTGCTTCTACATTTCAACAAATCAGAAGCGAATAGTGAAAGTTAGGCAAATATAATAACAGAGAAATTTAATAGATCTATATTAACCCTAGAACTGCCAATACGTTGTTTCTGTAGTACCGGGCACGTTTTTACACTTTTGCAAGCTTTTAGTTAAAAAATCGTAAAAGATATTTATATTGGACAAAAAATGTATTATTATATATCATTTTTTTTCCTCATAATGTGTACTATTTGGTAGATATCATAACATTTAGATCAATATATCTGGAAAAAAATTTAGCCTGAATAGTTTCAAATTTTGTTTTGTAAAAAATAAAAATTGATGTAACCACTATATCTACATGGAAGCTCGAGGATGTTACACATATTCTGAGATAGCCATTTTATTCATTATTTTATGCAGAAAAAGAAAATATATAGTTCACAGCATTTTTTTTATAAATAAATAAATTAGAACAATAAAAAGAAGAACACGACAAAAACCATAAAAACGGGCAAAAAATTACTAGCCTAATGTAAATAAAAATTATTACAAAAAAACAGCTGATATATATGGTACGATCCATCACTCACAATAATATTTACAACTAATTAACAAATAAACAACTAAATAATTTAAAAAAATTTCACTCAAATAAACTGAATAGATTTACGCGCACAAATATCAATCACTTTCACCATAACAACTGTATGTAAACAACTGATTTGTGACGACTCGACTGTGAGTCGTTTTATTTCTGTCCATACATACGCACCAGCTGACTTTTTATACCATGTCCAATGAAAAAAGAAAGCTTGGAATCTGCTCTTTCCATCCATATATCATATGACATATTTGGAGAAAGATTAATTCATACAAAGAACAGATGTTTTAAATCGTCGATTTTCGACGATCGGCAAAACGGCCCCGGTTTTTAATCGTCGATTATCGATGTTTGGCAGATCGAGGGTTAAAAGCTACAAGACATACATACAATAGAAGTGTAAAGGTATATGCTTCTGGAGGACTAACGCAATTAGACAAAATATATTACTAGTTATTCGGACATTTGCCATCGTTTGTGTGTTAAAAATCAATACACAACGTTTCGGGAATACAAACCAACTCCCGTTATCAAGTGACTAACAAATAAGGGAACATAAACCTGGAGATCTAGGCCTATGTAAAGAAAACAAGTAAAGCTAAAATATACCACTAACATTAACCATCTACATAGTACATCTCAGGGCTGAAACTGAAAAGTCAAAAAACATTGTAATAACTCTGTAGATTATTTATATCTTGTTTAAATATCTGATGACATGTCTTATGCAATGTACATTGTAAAAAGGAATACATAAAAATTAAATAAAAAAGCACACGATAATGGATGAATTAGAAATGGGCGATATTTTTAAACCGGTGACTTTGGCGCTAATATCTTTCCATCACTGGTGTCGAAGGTTGAAAATATTAGTAACAGGGATTTCAGCTACTTTGCCTCACTATGTATGCGCAGATATTTGTTGCTGTTTACCGGTTACTTTCCTCTATTGCGCAAGCCCTTGTTCTGGCTCGGTGCCAAAGGAAGACAGAAATATTCACATCAAAGATTCTGATTCTAGTAACTTTATCCAACTACTCATGCGTGGGATCGTCTAAACTGTTTAAGGTAATTAGTTGGTGCAGGGCACGCTGGGCACATACCTAGGGTGCAAAAGATTTCGGGGGCGTAAAATGAGGAAAATTTTTTTTAATACATTTATTTCTGGTTCAATGTAAAAACATTTTTTCACAGAAATTTAACAAATGAAGGACAAAACATTCAAATTACACCACCTCCTGTCAGCCAACGCCCAGCGAGTCATGTACTTATGCGTTGTTTGTGTGTGGGAGTGTGTGTGTGTGTGTGTGTGTAAGTGTGTGTGTGTGTGCGCGCAAGCGGAGCGAAAGGCTTGGCAGGACTGTGTGGACAGTGCAGTGCGGAGTGCATCTGACTGATGATGAGTCACAGCCCATCAGTACCGTTTGCGGGTGCCGAGCAAGACAAGACACTGATACAGCACTCAAGACAGTGACACAACACTCCGGAGAGTTAAGCGAAAATAAAATCCCTCCCAGACCAAAACTGGCAAGGCAAGTACTCAAGGAAGGGGTGCTTTGGTGGGGTGGGAGGGGCAACTGTTTAAAGTGCCTAGGGCGCTGGGGAGGTTAAAAATAACTCGAAATGGTGGCTTTATTATCTACTGGCATAACATTTAGCTTGTTTTATATAGAAATGTTTGACATCTGTATATGCATGAAGCCTACCAACGATTGATTTGATAGTTTACAAACAGACATAGATAACGAAATCAAATTTGGTGATCTAACGTCTTTTAGGTTTATATTTGTGAATATATTCATAGTCTATATAAATTTTACTACTGCAAAAGTAAAATAAAATCTTATTTTGAAATTAAATTTTACATAAAGCTGTAATGTATGTAAAATTTTAAATTAAACAAACAATTTTATTTTGGGCACTAAGTAAAACAGCGAAGTACCTTATATTTGTAATTAAGATTCTAAAAGTTATTGTCAAAAGTAATTGTCAAAAGTAACTAGATCGTCCATCTTAGGCTGAATAGCCGAAATGGCCATAGAACGAACTATGAAAATGTGACTATTGTGATGGTAAGTCATTTTAATATATTCAAGATAATCCTGAAGGAGAATACATTCCACCAGAACTTGTTTCCTATGCAGATGATGTAAGTGCTCTGGAAATGGCATTATACTACATAGAACAACACTTTGTCCAACGATATAATGTTTAGCCTATATGACACTGGCACAAAATCGCATTATCAAGCAAATTTATCGCTTATGTCAAAATATTATAGGTTTTGTTCACCATCAGTAGAAGGATCTATTATCAAATGAATGAATGAATTAAATTATATTTCCCCTTTAAAGATACAATTAGCTGTGGTTACATATATACACTTATATAAAATTATATAGGTACATAAAATAATAACTAATTATATATTACTATACATAAGTGTGTTAATTGGTCAATACAATTTAATTAAATAAATAACATTAATAATAATACTTTATATAAAATGCCATTCGAATACAAAAACAGGAAATTAGGTAACATTGTTGGTAAAACCAGTTTTTGGGTTTACCTTCAACAAAGTGCAAAGAAAATAAGAGCAAGAGACTGGCGTAACCTATCCATGCAACTTAAGAAGTGATTTCACTGTTTAAATTGGTTCTACCCCAGAGTAGTCCCCCTCCCCATTATATAAATAACACTGCCTTCTTCTCTTAATTCAATAAACTGTATTAAGCAAAAGAAGATGTCCTCAACATTATCATTCTGTAGTATCCAATTTTGTCAATTCTTCTCAAAAATTGTTTGGTTCCATGAATTTGTCTTGTATCTAAAGGTATGGAATTAAAAAACTTTGGTGCATTATTGTACAAGTAGGTTTTCTGATGAAAAGTTAGAATAGATTTTGGTAAAATGCAGAATTGTTCCCTATGTGAACTGAAATTTCAGCCTTTTACTTATGTTTTAATTGCTTTAAATCTGTAGGCCTAATTTATTTCTTCTTGAACAAAAAATGAATTTTGCTATTCATTTCTGTTCGGATTCCTGATGTTTTACTCTATTAGCATTTTTTGCTACCAGCACATTCCAATAAAAATATTTCAACTTTGTATTCTATAGCCCTAGTGGTTAACACTTACATCCAATTGAGACACATAATTTGCTACAGATGAATCAAACAGTCGGCAAAAATATTCCAACACTGCATCTCGCACTAGTGGCAAATTCTTGAGTAGATGAAGCGCTGTACGAGCAAAATCTAATGGGTTTATATCGATTGCCCCAGTTGTTCCTCTCATAAACAGATGTAAATCAGGTTCAAGGCTCGACTCTTGTGACTGGGTTGTTTTTATCACGCTGCTGCCTTCCATATTGACCTGAAAATAAATTCAAAAGTTTGACTATACAGCTGTTTGAATGTTGCATTTTATTTTATTTTTTAAATAATATTACTCGGCTAGTTTGTTATTCAATATTTCTCTCGCCTACAAACTCCTCTTAACCCTTTCTCCTCCAATTACTGGAGACCTAGTGTTGCTATCAGCTCCATTAATTTTGAGCGAATATTGCACTTTAATTTGTTTACTCCAAAAAAAAAAGTATTTCTGTCAGTCCTAAAAGGCTGATTTTTTTATTTGTAGGTTCTTCTATGACTAAAGTATAGATTGGTATGAAATAAAACATACACTTTTAAGTACCTATATTTTTTAAATTTTTATTTATTGAAAAAATAGAAATTCGTAACAAAAAAACGGAAAAAACAAGAATTTTTGACACATTTTCAATGGGAAGACCTATATTTGTTGCTTGTTTTTTGTTGTCTATATCCTTACAAACAAAATTAAGTGGTTTAAAAATGTTTTAGACACAATAATACATTATAAAAAAATTATAACTGAAAAACAAGTTTTTTGTAAAAAATTAGTTTTTAAGAAAAAAATTAGTTTTGATACCAACTTGTACAAAATTGCCTCAACTATTTATTTTATTGCTTAGCAACAACATTATTTAGGTCAAAACTAGTAAGTAAAGCTTTTTTCAAAACTTATTGGTAATATTTTAATCACTCAGGTTCGAAACAAAAGTTCCGTCGCCACTCCCGTCATTTTGTAACAAATTGCCGGTTCATTTTATTTCACAACAATCATAATTGTAAAAAGAACAATACTAAAAAATAAACTGTGAAATTATACATGATAACCTAGTACAACAAAACTAAACAACGCCTAAACTCACCAAAACACTGCGTAGTAAGTAGGAACCAAACAACGGCAAGTGCAGACAGCTGTTTACAGGGCGATCATTACATTTTCTAAGATTTATTTACCACAGAAACTGAACTCAAATGTTCTAAAAAAATCCAAAGATAGCAGCACATCTCAAACTTCAACAGTAGCGATCATCAAAGTAACTACATCCGTTCAAATGCAATCAAAGAACGTTGTCATAGCGAGTTCGAGGCTCACCCGACATAGGAGTTTGTGCGGATTAGTATTGTGCGGGGCTGCCCCGACACTCGTGTGGAAAGGGTTAACATAATTTATTATAGCTAGGCCTACTATCAATAATATAAAGTGTGGCAGAAAAGTATCAATATTGCTGTATATTTCAGCTAGCTCCTATTTGATATAAAAGTCTGATAATCTGCCACCTCTGTCACCATGCTATCTAGGGGTACAGTGTGAAAAAGTTTTTCGGAAAATACAAGTAGTGTTGTATAAAATTCTTTTTTCTGAAAATTTCCAAGTGTTTAAGTACTATTTAACATTTTTTAATAATATTTAATATTGTAATTTTCCACATAAGCAAATGTACGTAGACTTTAGTTTGGTTAGTTTAGTGAATTAACACATTAAAAATACAACACCAATAGGCAGATTCTGCAAAATTCTGTTGTGAAATATTTCTGATACATTGTGGTAGAAATATAAATAGGATTCTTCATCTATAGGTATATCACCCGTGTTATCGCTGTCTAAGCAACTTGAAACATATTTCCAAGGGATTGAATCACATTAATCTTCACCCAAGCTTAAGAAGTAGGATTTAATCGCAGGCCATTTCTATGTAAGTCGCAAAACAGCAGAATGGAACGTCACGTAGAATGTTTTGCCATTCCAAGCCAACAAAATCATAAATCTCTTTGAGAAGTTCAACATTCTTTGCAGAAATAAAAAATTAATTACAAACTTTTATAACCAAATTCTCAACGTCCATCTCACCAAGAGCTTTCTCATTGTATTTTGCAGTGTTGTGAATGAGTGGCAGTTGCAGCTAGCAGGAATTAAATTTGGATTGTTTTTTTAAGTTCTGAAAAACAGACTTATTTTTCCCGTAATTTACTTCTGCACTGTCTGCAGTATATGCAGTTATTTTTTTAATATCCAGTCCGTTTTTAACCAATAGCCTCGTAATACGATCAACAAGAGCCTCTGATTTTTCATTGCTGCCTTCATAAAAGTCTAGAACTTTCGACATCATACTTTCACTTGTGTAATAATGAACACAAAGTGAAAATAATTGCCTGTTTTTTCTGTTTGATGGGTCACTTGAAATGGAGTAAAAAAAGAGTTTTCAAGCTGTTCGTGTAGCATTTCAAGTGAGTCAGGTGTTAATACGTTACACACGAGAGCTTCACATTTAGTGTGTCCGCATGACAATTTGGCAGAAATATTTGAGTCAGGAATACATTTACGACTTAACTCCATTCCACAGTCCACAGAAAGATATATGAATGATGATGCTTTGTATGATGAAATACACATGCTACTTCAGCAGAGACCACTGTGTCGTCTTCAGCGGTGATTTTCTTCACAAAAAAAGATTCTAACATGTTACTTGTAGAAGAATCTCGGACCATTGACTGATGTTTGTCACTTTTTTCATGAGCATTAACAGTTTTCAATCCATCCCACTTTACCAGAAAGTTGTTTAAACATAACTTGCACTTAGCATAATCACTAGGGTTACCCCAATAGTAAGCCGTTTGTATGATTTCTTCCACTCTTCTTTGTACGAACATAGTCGTTTTTTCTTAGAGTCATCACTTTGACACTTCTTTTTTAATTTCAAAAGCATTTAACTTAACCTAAACAAACACTACTAAATAAAATATAGTTGAGAACGAACACCAACAAATCTCAACAGCACTAGTCAGTGCCCTTAACCTCAAGCAAGGTGAGTGACAGGTGAGTGGTTATGCGTCGTGTGATAGCTGTGCGCTGTTGCCACACCAAACCGACTAAGTTTTGCAAATGCGATGTTGATACATGGAACCGAACAAGCGACTGTGTAAGCAAATGCACTATTGCTCTCAAAGCATCAGTTATTTGTGTAAGAATTGTATAACCTATTTGTATAACTACAGAATTTTCAAAAGGCATTTCGTAAAAATAAGAAATGTAGTGATATGAGTAAATTGTAATACAGTAATAATATCTTAATAGAGAGAAATAAATCAGAATCCCGGACATATAACGGCCTGCTCCGGACTTTCTTTTGTATTCCCTGATTGTCCGGAGTAATCTCAGGCGGGTGGTAACCATAGTCACATATACCTTGAGCACAAGGCAAAACAGTGAATTTGAATGTGCTGATAGAAAAAAACTTACAAAATATGTTGTTTTTAGTACAAACAGTAGTTATAACTATAATATTCTTTTTACATAATACAAATTTGTACTTTGAAATTTTTTTATTGTTTACCTCGTGGAAGTCTGCCAGAAGAAATTTTATGATTAGTGTTACACTGAAGAGAGTTCCAGGGTTAATGTCATTTAAAAATAAAAAAATACTTTTAATTACAAAAATTCTAGGTTCAAACTTGAATAATATAAGACATCAATTCATGCGATCATCATATAGATGACTATGTTGGCCTAGGGCCTATTATTTGGACGAGCGTTATACATCAAATTTAAATAACGCCTTGGACAATCAGTTCAGGTCAGTTTTCATTCAGTTCTGACAAGACAACAGATTTGGCATAAATTTACTATTAAACCCTTGGCTGACATTTTTGCAAACGATGACTTTGTTTTACATGCTACTGTTAAATGTTGAATACAGGTAAACATACTGTGTCGTGACTAAAGACTATAAGTTAGGACCTTAGGCTATTTTTTATTATTGTATTATTTTTGCATTTCTGTTGCCGTAGGTCAGCCGAGGGTCGAATAGTAGATTTGTGCCACAGTTTTTTGTCAATATAAAATATTTTTATATTTATAAAATATTCTGTTCAGGTAAAATATCAAATACAACATTAGGAATAGATGACTTAATATGGCGTAAAAAGTAAAACAACTATAACTTACTTACGCCCTGTTGGCGTAGGGTCGTATAGTAAATTTGCGTCCCTTAATATTTATTGAAGAATTGAAAAATCCACTTCCACCCTTCCCTCACAACTAGGTCTAACAAACCTTTTGTGAAATTTTGATCTTAGCTAACCTATAAATGAGGAATGTTGTTGAAAGAAAACTAGAAAGTACAAAAAAGCTTGGTCTGTTTTGGCAGATTTAAAAAAAGTGTAGCCTAGACATAATTGCAAGTTAATTGTCGAAATTATATATTGTAAACAAAAATGCAATTTTTAGGTTAGAAATAACCAAATAAACAACTTACCACTCCTTATCAGAATCTAAGAAAAACTTTCTTTAAATGCAGTATTTTTTCAGTGAAATAAATCAGTTTTAAACTAGTTGCGTTAAAGTACATACTTTACAAAATTACTACAGAACAATAACAATAACACCATCTTCTACTATTGAATTGAATTGTTTCCTTCATTCGTTCATTCTTCAGTTTTACGTTCTCTGCACCAGAGATAATAATACCAAAAGTGCTCTGCACTCTGCAGTCTGCACTTGGTATTATTATCTCTGGTCTGCACCATCTCTGGTCTGCGCTCTCTGTCTATTATTATTTATTTATTTATCACCAAACATCTATACAATTCTTTTTTACAAAAATAAACACAATTCTTTCTTATATCTACTAAAAAATAAAAAATTTAAATAGTGTCTATCTGTATACTACCACTATAAATAGTACTAAAAGTACTAGTAATCTAGTAGTAGTAGCTAGAGCTAGTAGTATTTACTGTTACTGTAGCGATAAGCTATTCGAACATTTTTATTGGAATATTCGATTACTGTATTTTTTTTAAATTCAATTATTCCAATACTTTAAAATTATTCGAATAAACTACCACGTGATTGAGTGAATACTATGTACAGTATAGTGAATAGTGGCATAAGTTATTCGATTAACTAAGTATGGAACATTTTTTTTTTAAGTACTTCTTTGCGCCCGTTGTACCGTAATCAGGATGGGGTGTCGGTCGAGATACCGCTTATAGGAAATTACAGGAAAGTATACGAATATACGAATGGCCAAAGAAGTATAACTTCCACCGTCTGCTGGTCCAACGCAGACCCAATTTTTTTTATACCTTTTCTCTACAAGAGATACCTACCACAAGAGTCTCGGTGGGTGAGTGGTTAACGCACTCGACTTCCACGCTAGAATCCCTGGTTCGATCGGCTGGGAATTTTTCTTTTTTCAAAAATTGTAGGAAAGTATACGAATATACGAATGACCAAAGAAGTATAACTTCCACCGTCTGGTCCGACGCAGACCCAATTTTTTTTCTTTATGCCTAATGGCAGGGTCGGAATTGATCCATGTAGCCTCGTTGTACACTTATTTGTTTGAATTTTAATTCTCACTATTGTTCTGTATCTTGATAGGAGATTCTTGTGCTTGTCTGTCTATAGATAATCGAACAGTTATTAGCAAGGCTGACATGGAGTTATTCGATTGTTTGGTACATATTCGTTTAATTTGTGATTTGAATAGCTTTAGACCTATACCAGAATATTCGAATGAACAGATTTTAAGTTTTATTTTTATTAATTAGCTGATTAAAAATGCATATTTAGTCCTAAATGTTTTTTTAATAACGCATTTTCTCAACTACTTATTTATTTACAAACCGTATTATTTACCAATCTATACTAATATTATAAAGAGGTAAAGTTTGTTTGTATGTAGGGGGCACTACTGTTTGTTTGTGTTCACTCTGGCACTACTGAACCGATTGAAAAAGTGGTTTTATTAATAAAAAGCTACACTATCCCTGAGTAACATAGGCTATAATTAATTCATTTCGATAAAAACCTTTTTGTATTTCAATATTTGTAAATTTAGTCGGAAAAAATTCTTAGGTTAGGATTAGAATGATAAACCAACACATGTATTATTTACATTTATTACCACAGCAACCGATTGAATAAAATAAGAGATAATATTATAGCTGATTGCTCCAATATTTCCATTAACAGCTGATTTCAAAATTTGAAGCAATAATTTTTGTATTTCTAGCTTTTAGGTTAGGATTTTAAAGTGTAGACCTGAGCCTTGCTGGTTCTTTTAACCATTAATATAACTGCTGTTATAAAATATAAGAAATAATTTAATTTGAACCTTTAACATTATTTACGACTTTAGTTTTGAGGTTATCCTACACCTTTATTGTAAATAAAACATACCATATGTTTTTATAAGGTTCCATTGGGGATTGGCGTGCGGAGCACGCAGGGGTCTCCCCTAGTTTTCTATATGTTTATAAGGATTACTAAAATAAAAATATATTCACATTCAAGAAAATATGTATTTTTTACTTTCAGGGAATAAGTATAAATTAAAAAACTCAAAGAAAGAAACAGTAATAAATTACGCATAGTTACTTTTGTATTTCAATACAATATAAATTATGATCTTTGATTATTTACCTTGTATAATGGATTATAGTCTATAATCAAAGTTATGACATTAAGTACCGCATGGTTATGTGGCACTATTATACTCATTATACTCATACCTTTGATTATGGACGTTGATTATGTATAATCAAGGCTCATACTCATAAATGTATAGCGTAAAACCTCATGAATGTAATATAAAACGTCGTTTTAACATACTTGATTTAATAGCGGTGATACAAGATTATTTTTACTTTTATTTTTTAAATATATACTGTATATAATAATAATAAATATAAGTAGGTAGGAGTAATCAACATGAACAATGTATATTATAACTGTAAAGTCAACAGAGTGACTACAAAACTATACAAAGTGTAGCAAGAAATAATTTCTACCTAACAAGCCTAATGAATCGGCATAAGATTAGCAGTTTAGAAAATATTTTGTTTGGTTTGATAACTTATTTAAAAAATGTATCATTTGTAAACATTTGATTAATTAAAATGTGTTATAAATTATTTGTTTTCTTTAAAATACACCATTGTCTTCGATGTACCTATATAAAATATTTTACTACATGTAAAATATATTTCCAACTATCCTGTAAATATAATATAGAAATAAATTTACAAGAATTAATGTATTTTAAAGATAACTAAATGTCATTACATAGTAAATGTTTCTGTGTGAATATTGAATAATACAGAATATGACAGCGGACTTTTCATTATAAAGGAGACTGAGACTGCACATCCACTTCCACTATCCACATCAATACATTCATTTTACCAATGAAAAAGGCAGAATTAGGGTGCGGACATTTCCGCTTGCTTTGCGCATGCGTGGTCACTATATTTTTGTGATGAAGAAAATTCAGTCGCGTCATTTCCGTCATTCCCGATTTCTGTCTCGTCGCTCTTGGATCGTAATGGTACGCAGTAAGCTGTCGATGTTGTTAACATCCTGGAATTTAGGGACTAGTTAGTGTACAACGTTTAAATATCGTTCTGCACACTAATTTAATTTAATTAAGCTTTTAAAAATTATAATAATGATTTGTTAAATCTGGATCGTAAGTGATTTCGTACAAGGCTACGTCGAGTACGTTCTACTTTTTAGCTTGTCGCCATTTTCGTTTGTTCGAATTATTGAGTTAGGTGTTTTTGCACTTATAAAGGACTATCGTATAATTCTGTTTTTAATGTAGTGTATGCATTTTGTTACGTTTTGTGTAATAGCTGATTTGTTTTTATTATTATTTACCCAGCTTTTCATTGTCCTTGTTGGGGTCTTCGGAATTTCTAGAACAGCATATTTTTATTTATGTAACATATTTCAACATAAGAGAGAATTGACATGTTTCTTGGAATCGTACGTTGAGATTTTTTACCTTAGAATATCACTGGATTTTTGGCGTTTCCTCAATATATTACAATGGTAAGTATTTTTACACTAGGCCTACAGCTATTCTTACATAACGCCATATTTGGAATTAGACTGAGGGCTAGGTTTGTATGTCTTTGGTATAACGAGTAAAACAAAATAAGTACAATGAGGTCAAATTTAGCAATCCAATGTACTGAGTTCTTAAATCGTACAACATTTTAGTAATTTGCAGTAAAGAATGCTACTACCTACTTTCAACTTGCAGTATAACCTGAGTAGGCTAGGCCGGCCTATTAACTTTATTTTTGGCATAATCAATTTCTAGCTTCCATTTTGGAACGATAATGTAAAATTTACTTGGAAGTTTTATTGAAATCTTATTTCTTAGGATAATATGGTTATCAAGTAGCCTACATTATCAAAGGCAATACTATTATTGGTAGTAAGCATATTTCTTCCAAATTGCACAATATGATGCAATAGCCTAATTATATAGTTGCATATGAATAATATTGACTCTAAATTTACCAATAAGTCCAATATGATTAAAGTAGTCCATTAAGTAGTGAAAGGTAATTTTCAAGTAAAATATTTTGGGTTTCCCCACTTTGTCTTTGTAAAAAAATTACTATATATAGGCCTGCCTAGTTAGTGTTAGGCTATGATTTTACTGCCACCACCCATCTTGCCACAGCTGTATATAATAATAGGTTAATTTGCTATTTACTTGCCAATCTTTTGAGATCTAGGCTAATTATTAATTTTGTTTATAAATCTTGCAGGAGAAGCAGTCTCAATGGTTTTTCTACCTTTCAGTGACACTTTTAAATTTATTACTTTCATTTTTTTAACATGGTAATCATATAGAGATTAGTTCATAGTTATTGAAGCCATAGTCATTTTATTGCTAGCCTATATTGAAAGATTGTCTAATAAATAAAGTGTATAATTTACTTATTTTGGCATAGTAGGCCCTATTGCAATAAGGCCTAGGTTAAATTGTGTATAGCCTAGGTTAAATTGTGTATAGCCTAGGTCTAATACCAAAAAAAAATTGCCAATGCAAATTATGATTTAGGCCTATGATTAATGCTCTTGAGATACCAGTAGGCCTACATAATTTATCAACCTTCATTTACAATTAATTGCAAAAAAGACTGGCCAGGTGAGGCAATAGGCCTATAAAATTAAACAAGCTGGTAATGTCACCTGTGTTTTTTACATTCACTAGCCTACTTCTAATTGTTATGAACAACTTTGTAGAAGTGCAGAATGCTGCTGCTCTTTGTTTAACACGTTCACTGCTGAAAATTAGTCAATAAAGTACCTGAAATGCTAAATATTATTTTTGAAATAAATCTTACCTTTATGCTTGTTATGATGAATTTAGATGGTTTTTCTTGATTTCCGACTTTAAAACCTTATATTTTTTTATTTTTTATTTTGGGTGCTCTGGGGCACCTTGCGCACTCCGCGCCCGCCACTACCGTTTATTTATTCAAAGTTTTAAGTTTTTGAACACTATAATGTTTCCTTACATAATAACTATACATGTTTAGAACAAAAATATATTTACAAAAAATTTACAATCCTCCAACAAACCAAAAAGTCATCTATCAACCTTTATGGTAAAGATTGATGGGTATCAGACTCTGAGTGATAGACCTGATCATCAGTGGCGTTGCTATCAATTTCACCATCTGAAAGTTGGTTATCAGGTCGATTACTCGGTCCTGGTGATATATCCATTCCACTACACTAAACTAATTAGTATAGTAAAAATAATAGTGTAACAAAAAACCATGTACTAATTTGCAGAAACACGTTAGCAAGGTTGTGCGCAAATAAAATGCTGAGAAAACCATATGGATCACGCGAATATAAAACTACGCTAAATTTAAACTCTTTTCATAGTGAGGGGTTGGCCAAACATAACCAGTTTAAACCAGATTCAAAGTCAAGGACTTACTTATCAAAAAACTATAAGCATAACGTCGGGTGCCTCAAGGCACCGTGCGCATGTGCGGTGAAAACGTCCGGTGCCCTAAGGCACCCGCCGCAGTGAACGTGTTAAGTTAGTTTTGTTCGCCTATTCGGTGTCATTTTATCCACAGTAGGCCTAGTTAATAACTTTTATGAGGTGTTTAGCTAATTATAATTCAATTTTTAAATAGACCTGAATTTGTATTAAAAAATATAATAGGTACCTAATAGTTAAAAGTTTGAATTTTTCTGATATTCTGTTGTAGGCTCAATTCTAGATTTTAAATTTCAATCAATTCTTTATATAGACTTAGTAATTTTCTTGAGTAAGCAACTTTGCTTGCCATAAAGTTTTTTCTAGGCCTATGTTATAGCATAAGGTACATTATTTATGTCTAATTGATTTGCAGAATTTTGTTAATTTCCCTACATTATTTCGAGTGGATTCTGGTAACACTTGCTTCAAAATAATTAATGAAGTCTCTCTAGTGTAAATTTACTTTACGACCATCAGCTGATAAGTTTTGCATTATCGACTTTTTTTTTAGGAAATAAAGTAGTGCTGCCAACCTAAGCACATTCTATTATTAAACTTAGAATGCAGGTAAACATACTGTGACTAAAGATTAAAGTTGAACAACTTCAGACTATTTTTTTTGCTTGATTTTTGTTATACAAAAAAAAAACTTAAATGATGTTTCTAACTTATGTATGTTTACTCTGACTAGAGACTGTACGTTAGAACTTTGTACTTTTTTTTTAAGTAAAAGTGATGTTAAAATGTAGGAATAGCAGAGTCTGACAATCGTGTTTATTTAAGTTTTCTGTGCGCAGTTGATGTCATTGAAAAGATACATCTAATATTTCCCCGAGTTAAATAAGTTGTAGGCCTAAATTGAGTTTAAAGCGTTTTATTTTCTGTTAATAAAATTAATTAGGCCTAGCCTATATTAAATTTTGTTAAAGATATTTTCTGTTTTTATTTATTTAAGACATTTAGAAATAGAATTGAACACTGCAATTTATAGAATTTTCTTATGCATATTTTGGCACCTCTGCCACAGTATGGCATAGGGTCGTAATGTAAACTTTTGTCGGCCTTCCTTACAGAATTGACATGTTCAGTGTATAAATAGGCTTATAAAGACTTATAAAAAGTCTTTTCTAGTGCTCCAGGTGTTTTGTTTTTCAGAGCTCGTCAAATTAACTAGTATATTTTCTAAACGATGATACCTACACATTTTAATTTAAATGTAGGCTATATTGGATCTTTATACTATTCCATAATCCGAATCCCCATCACTTTATTATTTTTACGTTTAAACTATTGTTATGATCCATTAAAGGAAACTAGGCGCGTGAGTTTTTAAGGAAACTAGAAGGAATTTAAAGTAAAAAAAAAAAAATATCTTAAAATTTATCATGTCACCTGCATATTTGCCGATCTGTGAATAATCTCACATTCTCTTCAATCAAAAATAGTCACCCTTGGTGTTGTCTTCTGTAGCTAGTTCGATACAGTATTGCAACTGTGTTTATATGTACAAGAATACCGTAAGTACAGAATAAGATTTTTAAAACTATCTCGATTCCTGTTGGAATTGTTATATAAGTACTATGGAAAAAGTTGAACATAATGTTAAATCTTGACAAAATTTTAGAATATCATTAGGCCTATTTCCTTTTGTCACCCTGAGTTGCTACCTAAAAAACCTGAATTTATACAGTCTCGGACACAGTATATTTCCAGATTGTAAACATACATATGGGTACATAATTTCGTAGAACTTCTTTACTTTACTAAAATAAAGGTCTTCTGCTAAAGCTATTTCAACAACTAGTGGTATTCTAAAAGTTTGCCTGAATCTTTTGCCAAGTCACGGCTAATGTAGTGGCACAAGTTTTCCAAAGCATTATGAAATTAAACTATGCATATACTGCATTAGGTGTAGGAAGCTGTAGTGTGAATAAAGTGAATACATCTAGTATTAATGGGTTGGAAATTGAACTACCATGTAGTGATAATATTAGCTAGGCCTATTCAGTATTCAGTGCTTGAAAGCGAGCTCCAAGCCGAGCAATAAGTTATACAATGGACTTTGTATTTTGTGAATCCCTACAAGTCATTGCAGGATGACAGTGTTCATTGTGATTGTTTTCATCTCACCATTCATCATAGTATCTTTAGAAGCGAACTCAGTCATCGTGTATACATAATTTATATAAAATTTTGTCCATGTTCTGTGTAGTCTAATTTATTACTTTTTGGATTTTAAGATGAATCTATAGGCCTATGCTGGTTTACATTGAAGTTTCTAAATACAGTTGAACTTGGTTATAGCGTCAACGAAGGAACCGAACAAATGTTGACGCTACGTGCGAGTGATGTTATAAAGATGTACCCACAGGAAATCGTATTTTGTCACTTTGAGTGAAAGGACAAACAACTAAACAGTATTACTATTATTGGCAACATGATTCATGACGTTTATTAAAAAGAAAAACACTATACTTTTCTATTAATGTACAGTAGGGTCCCGATAATTGGAGCCGAGGTCACCTACAATCTACAATTATAAATTAGGTAACATTGGTTAATGTGTAAAGTTTTTATGAGTAAATACCTCTAGTATGTATTAACAAACATTAAAAACACTAAAATTACAGTACGTATTAAAACATTAACTTACTGTATTAAAAAACGTGAAACAATTTTAAATTGTCAACATTACTGTGTGGGGGGGTACAAAAATGTCTCGCTAGGCTATACGATTGAGTCTCACTGCGCTTTTCTATTGTCCGAACACTTTCCCATTATGGTCATGGGTTTAGTTACACATAGCACACAACTGTCTCCGCATACCGTGTGAATTGTTCCTTAGGAGGGTTGGGAGAGTTAGCAGTGTTGCTTGTAGTGGAACTCTGCCCGCCCCCTCTACTGACTGATGGGGCCCGCTGTAGCTTTTATGTGCGGAAAAAATACCTAGATTGTTTATTTCGCGATTTGATTCTGAGGAGGGAGAAAATAGGCGGCTCGAAATCAAAGGAAAGGGGAATTCTAACATTTTTGGAGTTTTGAGAATTCCAAGTTTGACATTGATATTTTGTAGATTTATGATGTTACAACCGAGTAATTAAAATATTTAGTGACTCTGAAACAGGGAATTATAATAACGTAAAAGATAATGATTTGATCAAACCTATAAAAAAATTATGCTATGCCTGAGATGACGCATTAGCCAAGGCCGTTAAAACCAAGTTCAACTGTAGATTTGTGTGCTACCATAATTTGTCTACTTCTAACATTATGAAGTTATTTAGCCCATTTCAATAAAATCATTATTCTCTACTTATAGGTCTGATTGAAGTATTTTTGGAACTAAGCATTACAAAAAGAAAACGAGTAGTGATGTTTCACCATTACTTGAACTTGTCCTTCATCTAACCCTATAACTGTCCATGCAAACTTTTTTTGGTGCGTTTGTATTTTTTTTTTTTAAATTTGCCAAATATAGTAATTGTGTACCAATCCAAAATTGATGGAAATTTTCAAAAGTTATTACCTCAAGAAATAAAAAATGTTCAGTAACAGAATAAAATCATTCTTAGGCCTACATAAAAAGTAGTAAAACATGTTTCGTATTTTTTTTTTCAAAATATACAAACTTGAAAATTCATATTTTTTAGACTTATTTCACTTTGTTTTACTTGATTCATAAGTTAGATCAAATAAACAAAACTCTCACTCACGTATCGTATACAGTTCCAGACACTCTGGACTGTGGGAAAATGAATAAGTCGTAAAGAAAATGCGCCTATTGCAAATGTCTGTATTTCATGGAAATATCCGAATAGAATCCGAACACTAAATGAGGATTACTTTATGTCTAACAAAAATATGGCATTTTCTCTTCAATTCGATATAAATAATCATTATACAAATATAGTGATTTGTCATAGATATGGCGTGATCAAAATGTGCTTTCTCATTCGTTGAAATATGTCCAAGTCCAATTACAAGGGTTTACAGAAAACTTAATATCTAAGAACCAATAAGAGTGACGAATGATAGGAAGGTAGTGTTAAAAAGTTTAAATCTTGACGAATCCAATGGACTAATTATCTTCTCAAAATAAGTCTGTCAAACGATTTTGAGCCTTAGAGAAGCGACAAGTTTGAGTCATTTCAATGTGATTTCTCAAGCCGCATTAGCTGTTTAGAAAACAACAATTTTAAAACTATGTTTACATATGTAAATATATATTTTAGAACAAATTTGTAATTACAAAAATTAAAGTTTAAATCATTTTGTTTCCAATGGTTTTTGTTTTATTGAGATTGGATGATTTTTAGTGTGTGAAGTCAAGTTGTCTCAAGACTGCTCAATTGACTACTGTGGCGCGCTGAGAGGTCTCAATTGAGACTTCTGACAGTACCAGGGTTAATCAATTTTGATAATGGAAGTATTTTGTTAAAGCACTTGCCCAGATCTTTGTCAAGAGTGACACAGACAAATGACAATGCAGGAGATTTGCTAATTTGGAAGGGGACAATGCAAGAGAAATCAAAACAAGCCAAATACTGTAGTTATAACACCGACATTTATTATCACAAAAGTACTACCCGTACATTGAACATAAAAAAAAAAACAAAAAAAAAAAACAGTATGGTAACAAATAATTACAGTTTTCAAGTAGGACCTACTTGACATATTTTGAACTAAACTGATCAATTTTAAAGTTATTGAAGATTGTATGATCAGTTTAACAATTCTTTAACATATATATCTACAACTGTGTTGATATGTAACAAAATAAGACTAAAATAGTTGAAGTTTTAAATTAACGGAAAGTATGACCAAAAGAAATTAAAACTAGAACTGTTTAATTTGTACAATTCAAATTATCAAAAACATGGCAACAAATTTAAATGGAAACTCAAAGTTACTGTACAAAGAAAACCAAAAAAAAACATTGATTTATATAAAATTTAAACAATTTTAGGTAACCCAAAGAGGTAAATGGTTCAGGTAGCAATGACTTTCAAACAAGTGAAACAGATCTTTTGGCCCTGCTATGCATTTTTACCTGTGGACATTGTTTAACACCAGCCAATGCTTGGAGCCATTATGAACTCGAAGGAGTTTTGTGGGCAATTGTTTACTATTACTTAGTCAGAAGCAAACCTTCCCATATTGAGATATGTTATCGGTAATGGACTGCAATCGACAAATGAACATGTTTTGAAGATCCGGAACAACATAACGGAAATGAAAGCATTAATAAAGAAAAATAGTCTGAAGTTCTAACTTATAGTCTTCTTTGTTAGAAGTAACCTTCCCATATTGAGATATGTTTCAGTAATGGACTGCAATCGACAAATAAACATGTTTGAAGGGCCTGAAGAATAAGATGTAACAGAAATGAAAGCATTAACAATAAAATACCTCAAACTTATAGTATTTAGTCACAGTATGTTTGCCATAATAACTGATTACAACCGCCTGCCCCTAACCTGCACTTTTAACAGACCTGCTGGTAGCAAAACAACTTGATTGATGTTACTAACTTATATAAGATTACATAATGGAAATATACTACGACTAGAGACTATAGGATAGAAGTTCAATCTTTTTCTTTATTTTCAATGGTTCAACGAGTACATAAGGGACACTAGTTGTTTATCAGATGACAACTTTTAAAATGAGTCATCATTCGTATTTCTTTTTCCGGGTTTTCTCTTGAATCATGTTAATTCATTGTTAGAATTTAGTATATAACATATCTCAATATGGGAAGGTTTATTTCTGACAAAATAAAAGTAAACAATTACCGTTTTCTGTTTTTTTCCACGCGATAGAATTTGCCTTAGTTGTACGAGCTTTAAATTATAATTATGATTTTCTCAAAAGTGTAAATAGATGTGTGATGTGTGCGACTCATGCATTTTGCAAGAGAACTGACATGTTGAACATACAATTAAAAAAATATAGGCTACAGTGAGCTAATTTGAAAATTATCTGTATAACAAGTTATTTATTAGGTTTTAAAATATAATAAATTATTTCTTGCACAATTATTGAATCCTAATTGTTACCTGCAAATAATTTTTCCCGGCTGAAATTGATCATGTTTCAAGCATTAAATACTGAAAGACCAACTTTGAGGAGGACATGTTCTACGAAGTTTGTGGAAGGAAATTTATAAATTTTTACCAGTTTTATTATATTTTTTTTTTTGCGAGGTGGTGATAACCACTCAGGGTTTTCACCTTAAAAAAAGTAGATAGGCCTATATTTTAAAGACTGGGTTAAAATGTGTAACAAGATTTAACCCTAGTGCTGGAACTTCAAAATTTTGTCGGTTTTTAACTAATCCATGTTAAACTAAAACTAAGGTAAACAAAAATGTAATTTCTTATTTGTGTGTTTATTCTTCCAAATTCTATTCTGTTGTTAGATTCAGATGATTCTCTTCAAAATATTGATATTTTACCCCCCTTTAGATTTATCTAATCTTTATAAATCTGATAGTGATGTAGAAATAAATGATGATATTACAGGGCCTGTTACTAGGCCTATAACCCCAATTACAACTCCAGATATATCTGCAATAACATCTGTGGATACATATGATTATCTTTGTTTATGTTTCGAATGCATGTACTTTATTTAATTTCGGACAAATACATTTTTGTTTGTTCAGCACATAATCCTATTTCACAACGTTTCCTATTTCTAGATATTGTTATGTAACATAATTATTATAATAACCAATATAAATTGTTTGATTTATCATTATATTTAGAAAAAACTGCTATCTTAGATTTTTTATAAGAACTTTGGTGTCCTCTGTGGGCCCTCGGTTAGTCAAACATTATTGAATAAAAAGAGACTTAAAATTATTTTACTTTATTCAGATTCTACATGGTATTACAAATGGCTAAAATTATCCTACCATTCCAGAAAAAATATAATGACCAGTTCTAGGGTTCCAAAACAAAATATTACGACTTGGCTGAAGTAATGCAACATAGTTATATAATGCTTTGTAATAATTAGTCAAGTGAATATAACTTGGTTACTTCTCTGGATTGCAACATGAAGAGGTGGCATGAACGGTGTCTTGCTTCTGAAGCAGGTTTGAAACAATATAGAATTTGGAATTTTATGCCTTTCAAAGTAATTAATATTTGACCTTTAAGTGAAAGGTTAAGACAAATAATTACAATTTTTGTAAAGAGACATAAGTTCTAATATAATAAATATTTAGATAATGACTGCTGGACATGGCAATGCTTCGCTATTGCTTGATATTCTCAGGGTCTTTCTCTCCTTATATAAAATTTCCTTAAATTTGCAATAAAAAATAATCGGGATAAAAACTATCCTATGGTACGGATAAATGCAAAGAATGAGTGAAACTGCTGATTCATGAATCATTGATAGAAGCTGTAATCTTTTATGAACAATGAGAAATACCTTGACAAAAATTTTAAGAATGTCAAACTATATAACCCACAAGGTTAGTACCAGATATTTTCCATCATCTATTGTATTGAAATTATATTCAGAACTAGTGAAAAATATCTAATGTACTTGATTTTCCTATGCAACAAAAGAGAAAAATAACTTTGAAACTTTTTATGTCTTCTGCTTTCTTCTATAAATCCTCTCTTATTTAAAATATGTACATTTCGTGTTACCATTACATCCTTGGACCAAATTGCATAATTTTATCAGGGCTGTGCAAATAGTTCGAAAATAGAATCGAATCCGAATCCATATCAGGATTCGATAGTCGAATCCGCCATGCAAAAATATTTGGATCCGCTAATCCAGATTCGGTTCGAAAGATCGAGTAGTGACCGAAAACATTTTTAAAATTTTTCAAGTATAAAACAGTACGAATGTGAAAAAAGTTGTCGGTTTTGAACAGAGTTTGTTGCACCATGTTAGGCTGCTGTGAATTAAATGTTTCACTGCAGCCTGTAAGTGTTACAGTTGTTTAATTTTTGACATTACCTGATTTAGCCTATTAAATTTGTATTATGTTATTCACTTAATAATTATTATTAACTAAATTAATTATGATACCAGTTAGTAGGTGGGCTGTATTTGATTGTGTTAAATTCCCAATAATAAGAAGTTGGTCTTGGATTAAATTTTAGTCTCTAATATAATTTAATTTTAAAATAATCTGCACACAGTCCAATAAATAATACTTTTTATAAATACCTTGAGGCCTCTCTAATATAATATTCAGTATCAATTCGACAAACTTTGGAGGATTCGATTTGAATTCGTAGACTTGAGATTTGGATTCGTAATGATCCTAAAAATATTATTCGGATTCGAAATGACTGAAAAAATATTATTCGGATTCGATCTAGAATTTCTGGATTCGCACAGCTCTGAATTTTATGTTTTTTCTATAAGTAAAACATTCACTTCTTGATTATATGTATAAAATAAAAACTACTTGGTATTTTTTCTAGTTTGATACTACTTCTGCAACACTTCTCCCTACCCAAATTAAGTTTATTAATGTCTTATAATGCACCTCACTGCTATATAGGGTTAAACCATGCTTGGATCTATTAATAGGAAAATATTAAATGTTTAGAATGGTTTTATATGGAGGAATGGCCATGTTTAGTGCATTCGTCACTGGTTATAAAACATTGAGATTGTAGCAATGATTTTGACTTTAAAATCCGGCTAAAAAAATAATTTTTGTGGGATATGAGGCTCGTTTATCAGTGTGAGAATTATTGCGCTTAAAGCAGGAACAATCTGCAAGTTTTTTTTTATAAAAATGACAAAGCGTTTTAAGAACATTTTGTATGATTTTTTTTCGAAAAGCTTAAGAGCTGTGGCCGAGATGATTGTGGCAGTTAACAAACCTTTACATTCACGTATATAAATTTAAACTTGTTTTTCTGAGATTTACTGTGTTTTAGTAATACTTGTCTATAATATAATACATAAGACCAATATACAGAGTGTTTCAGGAGGACGGATAATCCTTCAAGAACTGATTATACAGCTAAAAATAAGAAAAACTTTTCTTAAGAGAACATGGGTCTAGAAAAGTTTTGTTTTCCAGATTTCACCTTTTTTTTTTTTACAAAATATTTGATTTCAAGAGAAATGTTTGACCGAATTTAACCTATCAATGATCTACATTAAAAAAAAATAAGGTATTATACTGAATCATGTGTTTTAAAATGGTGGCTGTTTGAAATTTCAAACTTAAATTACTCAAAAACCGTACATTTTAACAAAGACAATCATCTTTTTGTAGCCCTTTTGATTCAATATTGGATGGTGTAACTTGTCAAATCAATCTGATAAAAGATAATAGTTAAGTTAAAGATAACAACAGCATATTTGCATACAATGTTGTTGTGTTACCATGTTGGTATAGGATGCCGGGTTGAACATTTCAATCTGTCAAATATTTCTCTAGATATGAATTATTAAAAAGTGGCGGATATCTGGAAAACAAAACCTTTCCGGACCTGTATAATCAGTTTTTGAAGTATTATTCGTTCCTCCTGAAACACACTGTGATTCAGGGTATGATTATACATACAAAAAGATGAAAACGTTCCTACGAAGGTATGTCTTAAAATGCTTAGATTTCCGTCTTACAGTCAGTTTGAATTCATTTTGTTTCTTTCATTAAATTATTTGGAGTTGAAAATTTGCATGTTACTTAGTTTTATAAAGACACCCAATTTGGAAAAATGTAACCTTTTCATTTTACTTGTTTTAAAATGGTGACTAATTCAGGTTTTTATTGTTAAATATTACAAAGACTTTATAATCTCAGCAGCAAAAGTTGTCTTTTTATTGACAAAAATTGTTTTTAAGATTTTTCTGTAAGTTACAAAAAAAACCTAAAATTCTCTTTTGTCTAAAACCATAAATATATATATTTCATGATTTGGTTATATTGTACTAACTAAAAAAATGCAAACCCCGTTTTGTTTGTTAAGAAAAAAAAGGAATATGTAAGGTTATGGTTTTCAAAATATTTTCTATGTTAAAACATTTGAATAACCGCTATTTTAAAACAACTAAAGGAAATTGGTTGGACTTATAACACCTACGTAGCTTGCAAAATTTCAACTCCATAACATTTACTATAAAAATGATGTTTCTTTTTGCTAAAAATGCTAAATGACGACTTGATAGAATCAAAGCGACTTAGAACATATCTTAAAAAATGTAATATTTTATGTAAAATGAATTAATAAAGGTTTCTTTCTGTTTCAGCCCCGAATAGACCCTTTGCAATTACTCAAATGCTTGAGTGTCCTCCTGAAACCCACAGGAGGCATTAAAAGCAAAGATGAAGTACAACGTTTGGCTAGGTAAGTTCAGTTTATTATTTTATTTTTGTATTAAAAACAGTACATATAAAACTGTCAACCTTTTCAAAATATAATTTAAAGTAATCAAATAACTGGAAAAAATAGGTGCCATTTAAAAAATTGTAATACAGTTGATAGCCTAATATTTTTATTTTTTTTTTTTATTTAAATATAGTTGATAACTATTCTTTTTTTGCTAGATCTTTAATGACCAAAGGTCAGCATAGTTCCAGCATACCTTGTGGCATCAACATCGTAAACCGTAATTCTTTTATTACATTTGTAAAAAAACGGACAACCACCCGTCAACACTAGTTTAAATTTTGTGTTCCTAATTTTCATCTGTTAATTAAAATTGTTAAAAGATTTATAAAACATTATAACTTTTTTTATAAATAAGGTTTTAGTCTGTTCACTGTATGTAGGGGGGAGGTGGTAGTAAGATTAAAATTGTTTGTAGAAAGTACAACCTTAAACAAGATTCCTATTGCAGCATATCAATCGCTTCATGAAAGGAAAAGAAAACCCTGGAGTGTTGTTTTGTTTCATCAGTCCTATGATTTATATCCACATACAAAAATGGTTATATCAAAGCCCACTAAAGAATACCGTTGAGGGACGGGCTTGTGCACACCGAGACCTTGAACGCTCCAATAGTGCGACGTTGTGACGTTCTTCCCGCGCTTCTAACTGACTGCGGCTGACTCAACGCATTTATAATTCTTTAAACTGTGTGATCAAGCCTCGAGCGGTAAATACCAGGAGTGTTCGAGGCTAGTAGATATGGCAACGCTGCGCTCCCATCCTATTGGCCGCCTCACAACGGTATTCTTTAGTGGGCTTTGATATAGAGTGGCAAATACTGGAACAAAATTAATTTGTATTACATTTTTGTAATTAGTATAGCAAACACAATTTGTAATGGAATTAATGTTGTATCATTTCCAAGTGTTCACAGGCCTTCTTGTTAAGTTACATTTATGGGTTTTGTTGTCATATGTGAAAGGGCGGAAACTTTAAGAAAATTCTCAATTCCCAAATTATATTATCTTATCAATCTAAATTTTCAGATCTAAATTCATCTCTTGTAAATCTGATTTGGGTGTTTTTCTTTATTTTGTAGACTCACCGTTTAAAATTTGTTGTTGTGATTTTAATCTGTATTTTGTAAAAGTAAATTGAATTTGTTATTGCTTTCTTTCCTCTTTATTAAAATTTATTTGTGATATTTTATAAAATTAATGTAAATATGATATGGGTATAATTTTTGCTCTGGTCTTAACTGTTTCGATAAACAATAACAGTGAAACAAAATAGTTGTTTTGCTCCTATTTTTTATGAAATGGAGGGAAATTATTTTTCATCAATCCTTTCCCCCGGATTCATAATTGGCACCAAAATGCCTCATACCAGACCTCTTAAATGGCCAAACTTGTCACTTATATTCAGTTAACGTATTAAATCATGTATGGATCCACTAGAGTAATTATTAAAAGATTCTGGCTCTGTAAAATTTAATCTATCGGATCATTTTACTGAAATATTAGTATTATACTTATCACTAGGACTTTTAGGTAACCATAACCTTTTAACCGGTTGAGAAACATAATCTTTGTGTATTTCTCCTTCTTCCTCTGATTTATCCAGTTCCTCTTCAAAATCACTTTCACCTGAACTGTAACTGTCACTAGAATCGTAATTTAAATCAGAAACATAACTTTCTCCTAGTATTTCTTCAATTTCACTTTCTTTCACAACGTTCTGTCCAACAGCCATGTTTTACATGACTCTTGGTTGACAAAAGTTGTGTTACAGCTGATTCTAAACACAGAAAGAAAATCCTAAACAGCTGAAAGAAATGACAACTTACTGTAAAACACACTTATACAACATACCATAAAATGTTCTCAAGTTCATTTTAAAATATTCAAATAGATAGCGAAGTTATACGCATTTAAAGTACTACTATGGGTTACTACGGAAACCGGGGGAGTGAAAAGAATAAAATACTACTAGTCACTACCGAATCCGGGGAAAGGGTTAAGCTGGTGATTTTAACCATGAATCAAATTACTGTAGTATGTGTAAAACATGGCCTAATTTTAAGTACTGGTGGAATGCAATTCATAATAATTAGATCATCTGTAGTTCAATGTATGATACCGTAATTTATATCTTTTTAAAGAACCAGTTTAATAGTTTTAAGAGGGGTTTGTGGATTCGCCATGGTGATTAATGCCTTTTCCCAGCTAGCTTCTATTATTACCGTGCACTCTTAGCATTAATAATTTTATATTTTTCACAAGTTTGTTTTACAAGGTATTTCGTGTTTCCTTTTTATCATAAAATATGAATTAGCCGTGGGTAACCTTAAAAATCAACATTCAAAACTCTGTGTAATTGTAAACTATCAATTGTATGTAAAAGAGAATGATAAAGGATCTAGACATAGAATATGATTTTGTTGCGGGAACACTGATGCATTAGTGGTTATTGTTGATATATTAATATATCTGGCAACATTGTTAGTTAGCTTTCATGATTATTGTTGTTATCATTGAAGGAAAGTAGTAAATAATATTGTACTATTTTTATATCATTCAAAAAAGTTTGAGGTACCGTAGAGCTAAATTGGGATGTATAATTCTTCAAAATCCTTGCTGCACATATTCACCAAGTGTCGGTTATCAATCTGTAAAAAAAATTACTGTTAATGAGATGATCATTATATTTAAAAAATAATAGCAAAGTGCATTAAACAAAACTACGTTCTAGAGGATTAAAAGTAGCTTAAACACTTTTTCATTCATAGTAATTACTTTTTGTGGGTTTTAAATGAGGTTCATTCCTCCTATAGTCATGGTGGGTTTTAAATTAGTATCCAGTACCGGTACTTTCTTTTAACTTTCCATAGGTTCCATCACGAAGCTTTCCTCCTGGTGTTTAAAGTTTTGTGTACAAAAAATGGTTGCTTGTGGTCGGCTGTCGTAATTTCCGGCCTAGTTTATGAGCCTCATCCTAGGAACTGCCTATTACCCTTTTCATTTCCATAAGCAGTTTTTTTTCCCCCCAGTATTAGAGCTAATTTTGTCCGTGTGCTACCCATCGTGAAACTGCAAACCCAGAGTTTTATTCCGTATGGAGACCTTTTGAGTGATCACTTTTTAAATATTTTCATTTTGTATATTTTTGATGTAAAGTGGGGTTTTATTTGTGTTTTCTTATTTAGCTTTAATTTTGTACTTTTATTTAACAATATTACCAATAAAAGTATTGATTTTACAAAAAAACACCTTTCATTTTGTGAACTGGGGGAATCGTCCATGCGCGACCTTTCATGTTTCAGAATGAATGCTACCTCTGAAAGGTTAAAAAACAAATTTTTTCTTGTTTATCTCAATTTTTTGTAGGCCCCTAAGGTAGCTTTATATAAATCCACGATATAATAATCCAGTACTTGCCACACTCTTAACAAGCATATCTGCTAAGGATATATTGTTATTACTCCATTTTCTCCCAATTCAGGCGTTTAATGTTTTGCTTCAAATGACAACAAAAAAATCTATAGGAGTAAGATCTAGCAGGCGTAGCTAAGCTCTCCGCCAATCTCTTCCTATTCAACTCTAAGCGTTGTTTTCAACAAGAAAATCTCAGACAACATTGGCATAATAGGCAGGTGACCTAACATGCTAAGAGATATAACTTTTCATCCTGATAAAGAGCAAACATTCCAATGTTTAAAAAGAGATTATTCCATGAATAAAGGGCCAACAATGTGATCTCAGGTAACTAAATACTGACTACTGGGCTACTTGTGTTCTCATGCAATGGTTTGAGAGATCTGTCTGAATGAAGGAAAAAACACATCATCTGCAAAAATAGTCATCAGAGAGCATTAAGGGCCTTCTTACCTTGCGTAAAACAGCAGAAATATGCACTTCGTACTAATGTGTTTCGAACGCCGTTTTTCAACCTATAAAGTTGTGAAACATCTTAAAGGCTTTGTGCTTTTGTCTTATATCTCATAATTGAAAGAAATCGACGGCAACTCTAATCAACAGTTTAACTGAGTAAAAATCAATTATTTTTAACACATTTTTTGGTAGTTTTAAGCAATAATTTCCATATTTTAAGCTAACACGTAAAAAATATAAAGCCTTCTTTATAACTTAAAGTAGTTTCCCAGATTATTATAAATAGAATCCGAAACGCGTTATTACGAATGCATGTTTCAACGATTTTGCTGCTTCAGTCAGACCTTTTGTATTAAAATCATACTGTACACTCGGGAGTTTTCTTCAAGGTAAAGAAGAGCCTTAAGACATAAAGCTAGGGCTGATCAATAATGTCTATCCTCATATATGTATAACAAAAAAATTTGATATATATATATGCTCTTGGATGATGATTAGAACTTCATCATCATACTGTGATGTCACTATACCATTAATATCTTTCCATTTAAAACAAACATCTGATTTTTTATATTTAGCTAACATATTTTTTCCTTATACATTCATTTTAGGCATCGTTTTTACTGCACCTTTCTTATTCTGGAAAAAACAAGTTTTTCACCGCAATAACAAACAAGTCACAATAACTTGTTCTCAACTAAAACTATTTATACTGCTTAATTGCTTTAAGATAATCTGCCTTATTTTCTCAAGTCGTCAATGTGTACAATCAAAGTTCCTAAATTAAGAAGAAAATGTTAATGTACAAAAATCATAGTAAATAGGTGTGCTGTCGATGACTGTTTGTTCTTTTTACTGTCAAAATTTTCGGACCTTTTGTATTAAAATCATACTGTACACTCGGGAGTTTTCTTCGAGGTAAAGAAGAGCCTTAAGACATAAAGCTAGGGCTGATCAATAATGTCTATCCTCATATATGTATAACAAAAAAATTTGATATATATATGCTCTTGGATGATGATTAGAACTTCATCATCATACTATGATGTCACTATACCTTTAATATCTTTCCATTTAAAACAAACATCTGATTTTTTATATTTAGCTAACATATTTTTCCTTATACATTCATTTTAGGCATCTTTTTTACTGCACTTTTCTTATTCTGGAAAAAACAAGTTTTTCACCACAATAACAAACAAGTCACAATAACTTGTTCTCAACTAAAACTATT
>JAGFPH010002411.1:100960-113117 GCA_018207615.1 Philaenus spumarius | reverse complement strand
TACATAAATACTCAAGCTTTCAGGGTTGTTAAATAAAAAAGGTTCCAATATCTCCAATAGGTAAACATAAGAAATATAAAAATCTGGACCACTTATGGAGCCCTCACTTTTGGAAATTGGTATTTTGATATTTTTCTGGTGTTTAAGATGTAGAGTGGGGGGAGGAAGTGTGTAAAAAAATGTGTCTTGTATTTTTTTAGTAGGGTTTGTGGGTATTGTAATTAGGAAATGTAATAACAAGTTCCTACAATATATCCTAAGGTTACTTATAATCTATAAAACTCTGAACCTCTTTAAGAGCCCTCCTATCATTTAAAATAGGTGTTTTGATCTTTTTCAGGTGGTATAAGATGTAGGGCTACCAAAAATGTATCTTGTGTTACATTATTTTATAAAATTACTTCTTAATACTTTCAAAATTAACCTATTGAGTTAGTGGTTAATTCGGTCTCTGCATGACTAGAGGCAGCCATTAATTTTTCCTAAAATGCAAGGGTTTTGTTTAACTTTCTTTTGGTTTATGATGGACCAAGAACAAAAATTATTGACTTTTTTACCACATAACATGCCTTGCACATCTTCAGGATAACCTGAAGAATGAAATTTGAAACAATATTTTTACGTTTTCATGTGTATTAATGCATGAAGCTAATCTTCAACTAATGTGTGGGCTTCAATGTTCAGGTTATCCTGAAGATGTGCAAGGCATGTTATGTGGTAAAAAGTCAATAGTTTTTGTTTGTTTTGAGCTACTTGCATGGATGTAGTCCAAGGCACTATCAAGCTCTCTTTGATTGATTTTATAACACTTTCACTCATACTACATGTATCACCTTTTTTCTCAAAAAAGCACTTCAAAACTCTGATAGCGTTACAGGCATCCTTTGATGTCGGAGAGGGTTGATCATCTGGGTCGCCTTCCTCGTCCTCACCCTCTTCCATTTGATTCTCTTGAATTTCGGCTGCTAGTACGGCCTCAAGTGCTACTATGTCAGATTCTGTTAGTTCACCACAAACTGCAACTTCATCATCGAAGGTCATAAAGTTTTCAATCTCCATCCTCTGGGCGTTGAGAGAGCCGGTAACTTGTTGCCAATCTGTTGGAGCAATTACTGGTACATTTTGTGGAGCAATTACTAGTACATCTTGTGGAGCAATTACTAGTACATCTTGTGGAGCAATTACTAGTACATCTTGTGGAGCAATTACTAGTACATTTTTTGGAGCAATTACTAGTACATCTTGTGGAGCAATTACTAGTACATCTTGTACTGGTTGGTTTATAATGTCAGATTCCTCAGATGTTTCAAAACCGCATTTTTGAAACAATTAGCGATGGTATCTTCTTCGACATTGTTCCAAGCTTTTGTTATCATCAACATTGTATCGAGAAAGTTGATTTTCAATGGAGTATTTTCTTCTGAGTTAATAAGGTAAAGTCGAACCAACTCCTTCCGGTAAAACACTTTGAAGTTTTTGATGCCTTGGTCTAGTGGTTATGGGGTTAGGTGGCTGGAACTTCACCTTAATATTTGTCAATTTTGGGATGTCTCCATGTACCGTTCAATTAACGATAAAAATAAGAATTTTCCTCTTCTTTTTCATTTCCTTATCCAAATCCTTTAACCAATTTGCAAAATCATCCTCATTCATACAAGATCTTTTGTTGGCGATGCAATTGGTTGGAAAACGATTACTGCTTTTGAGCTTTGCCGATAATTAGGGGCTTTATTTTTATCCGAAGCTGTACTATTCACACACAGCAGCACGGTGATTCGCTCTTTACTGTGATTTCCTCTGTGACAGGAATCATCTTTGAATGATAAAGTTTTATCCGGTAGAAAAGTCCAGTCTCTTCAGCATTGTACACACACCTTCTGGTTTATATCCTGCTACTTGGTCTTCAATCTCGCTTTCCATTCAGTGCACACAGAATTATCAACACTAGCACTTTCACCACAAACCTTTTTAAATACGATTTCATTCTTTTTTTTTTTTTTTTTTTTTTGAAATTGTGTAGCCATCCATTTCTACCACAAAAAAATTTTCTGTACCAATTTTTTCTTGTTGTTTTTTCTTGTAGAATAGGGCCACTGATTGGCAAATTTTTATCACAACACTTTTAGCCATTTAACACACATCGATCCACATCTTGAAATTCACCTTTCTTATCTCTTACTCATGTTTTACCAAGCCCACTACCCTCTTCATACTATTATCCTTCTTTTCAAAAATTGTATGCAACGTAGTGTATGGTTAAATTCCTTGGCACTATCAGTTTTTCTTTTTAGTCGGGTTTTCTTCAACACTTTTAATCAATTTTCATTTAAACTCCACAGTCAATGGCGTAATTTTGCGTTTTTCAGACATGCTTCGTTTCAGTGAATGTTCCAAACAAAACTATGCACAGCAAACGAACTAAACATGAATAAACATCACCGAACCGATTTGACAGCGGGCTCACGAGCGACCTGTCACAGTTGATGAGGGTCAGGAAGGAGGGAACCTGGATTTCATGTTCATGGCATCACCTTTGATTGAAAAAAAAAATCGGTTCACAGATACATACGTTAAACTTATACACCCTTCTGCTTGCTTCGGGGGGTAAAAATTGGCAATAAAACGCATAAAAATCAGTTAGCTAGCGACGTAACGTAAAATAACTAAATTGTTTGTTTCGACCAAATAAGGTCAAGGAAACAGTACCTAGTGGAGTTTATGCAATCAAAGTGAATGGTACAGAGTCAAATGTAGTACACATAACTCTGCAATCATTCCCTGATGTAACCAGCACATGAGTCTACTCCAATGGGTCGACATCCAAAGAAGATTATACAATTTCTTACATAAAAAAGCTATTATAATTTTCAAGTATGAACATCTGACTTGCTGGATCTAAACTGAATTGCCACCATGTTAAATACATAAAAATAAATTTGAACATCTGTGTAAGACTGAAACGAAATCGTTGTTATTTCCATATAGCTTGCATTTATAATCCATGAGCTGAAAACCAGAAAAAACTGTGATTTAATGAGAATCGTGAAATTTTTATGCAGCTAAGCAATTTACTCAGTCTTTCATGAAGTATATAATATCATCTGGCTTTATGTCTATTTTGAAGCAAGCCTTATTTAATTAGGGAACAACGAATTGGTTGGTACAGAATAATATATTACAAAAGATTAAGGATGCAGTCCGACCATAGATATCTTCAGACTTGTCACACATTGGTCATTCCTTGCTAACCCATGTGGTGAGACATGGGACCCACCAATTTGTCCATACATTTTAAATTTTTTTATCCATCAAGCACCTTTTTTGAGTATGCAAAATTAAAACATTATTAGGGTTTCTGCATCGTTTAAGTATTATTGGTAATACTGAAGTACATATCTATTAATTATTTGTTGTACTTCAATAAATATTCAGTTTAAATAAACCTATCGCGCCATATACAGCTTTTCTGGCTGTTTTATTTGCAGACTGGTTTACACTACAGAGGTTTTTAATATTGTCATTCGATGCTCAAAACCTTTTTAAGTAGCTCTAAAGTGTGAAACATTAGAATAAATAACATGTAATTAAAATAATTTAATCATTACATAGATATTACTGATGTTTTTCATTTCTTAAGTTAAACTACTTACTGAAATTTGAAAGCTGTAAAGCCTGAGCGGTACGTGGTCCATTTTCTCAGCCGATAGCCAATGTAACTCCATTTATAAATCAATTAGGCATTATACTATTTTAAAAATGGAATCAACTCAATAGTTCTACATTTTTACTATTTCAAAACAACAGAAAAGTAAATTTTCATGTTGTAAAATCTAAATATTTCATATTTACAATTTTTGTATAATCATTAATGTTAAAAGAAATTATTTTATTTAAATGAAACTTAATGATGAGGTTGTTAATAAAAATATCAGTTCTACAACATAATGGACTTGAGGCAGTGGCGGCTGGTGAGTTATTAACTTGGTGGTAGCAATTATGAAGAGAGAATTTCTGGAGGGTCTGGGTGTATGGAATATGAACGCAATTTAAGGCTCTTCTTTACCTTGAAGAAAACTCCCGAGTGTACAGTATGATTTCAATGCAAAAGGCCTGACTCAAGCCGGAAAATCGTTGAAACATGCATTCGTAATACCGTGTTTCGGATTCTATTTATAAATTAATAATCTGGGAAACTACTTTAAGTTATAAAAAAGGCTTTATATTTTTTATGTGTTACCTTAAAATATGGAAATTATTGCTTAAAACTCCCAAAAAATGCGTTGAAAATAATAGATTTTTACTCATTTAAACTGTTGATTAAAAGGAGTTGCCGACGATTTCTTTCAATTATGAGGTATAAGACAAAAGCACAAAACCTTTAAGAACAATTTAAGATGTTTCACAACTTTTTAGGTTGAAAAACGGCGTCCGAAGCACGGTAATACGAAGTGCATATTTTTGCTGTTTTACGCAAGGTATAGAAGACCCTTAATACATTATTTTAGATGAGGAATTACACATGGAATTATACGTTTTTGTCTTAATTACACAACATTTTTAACTTCAATTTATTAAAATGGTTTGGTTACCATTACGTTTAGCTTTCAGTTGAGGGTATTACTAGCCTACAATAAAATAGTAAATAAACTTAAAATAATTTAAATCATGCATGAATAAACATAGAATTCAGGCACATTATATGTTTAAATATCACTAACCTCATTTAAAAAGAAAGTTCATCCGTCTGTTCTTCAGAAGGGTAAACTTAACAGAATTTTAATTTTATAATAATCATAACCTGAACATAGCATTAACATAATCGGATTTATGAACTCGCCCCATATCCTATTTAGGAACTTGGCCTATCCTTTTTTTTTGTTGAAAAACTATTATTTTTGTATGGATGTTTGAAAATAGATTTGGGATAATGGGTTCAAACATTTTGGTAATAGGTTGTGGCCTATCATTAAAACTATAATCAAATCACGAATTGCACGAATATTAATTATGAAAATAATATTAACAGCTTTTGATTGGCGTCTAATCAACACTACACACTACACTCTCTGTCTAGGCCCACTCAATTGCTAAAACTTATGAAGAATAATGTAAAAAGCACTATTGTAATGGAATCCAGACTAAACACATACACACTAAAATATATTAACACGATCTAAAACAAATAAACACCAAACACAGCTAGCCAAAATACGAGAACTAAACTAACAACACATAACCTCAAAATGTTTTGCATTATTCACTAAACAAAACATGAAATATGAACATCAAGGCATTATGGCGGGCAAAACCTAGCGCCCCGGTGGCTTGTTGCAGAACTTAAATGCACCTGAAGGCTTTATGTGAGTTGTCATAGCAACTGATAAGTTCCAAATCCCCCACCAATTTCAATGCTAATAACTGTATTCGGCTCTGGTTGCAGAAGCAGTGCGTTTCGAAACGCTGCGCGCGAAGGTTGGGTTGATGTTCTTCAGTTTTTCAACCGTTTGGGGATATTCTTGGCCGTAAATTTTAGATTGAAATGACGTTGATATTGATAATGCACTGATATTTAAATAAATATTAATGTGATTAATTATTTGTTTTCTTTCTTGGAGGTTGTGCAACCAAACAACCATACAAGGAGCCGCCACTGACTAAGAAGGGACTTTTGAGAAAATACTTGTCTATAAGGATCTATTACCTATAAAAAATTTAGCTTCTTCCAAATTAGTTTTGACATTGATTTTTTATCTTTATTTTATTAGGCCTGGAATTAGGATTTTTGATCTTTATTTATGAGGCCTGGAACTGCTGATACCGATTAGTGGTGCTCTGTGATGCAATTTTATGGTTCGATATTTATGAATTTTATACTCCTTGTATGATTAGTAAACACAATTTGAAACCATGTATATTTTGGTAGCAGTCGCAACAGTAGGCTTTGAAGAATAGCATAGGACCTCGTGGACATGTTGTTGTTCTATATTTTTTAGTTTTATGTACTTTCTTTTGTGTTTTAGAAAATTCTTATTTATTTAGATTAGTTTTGATTGGGTCTGAGCGAATGTAAATCAAATTTTGTTTTTAGATTGCATGAAATGGGTATTGTTTCAAAAACAGGTCGTGTGAAAATGTTTTTGGTTAGGCTTATATTTGTTCAATTTATTTTTTAGTAGTGACAGTGCAGTGTCAATATGGTTAAACTTCAAGGATAGGCCTGATTATAGGGGAGCAATAAAATGCAAATGTTTTTTAATTATAAAGATTTTGTATTTACAGAGCAAAACAACTCAACAATACACCTAATTTATCTGTTTCCTAGCAAACTATTGTTATAAAAAAAATCATAATTATTCTGTTAATCATAAACAAACTATTCATTTGTTGATACAATTTCCTACAATTGTACATCTTTAAATTTATGTACAATTAATTTCTTTAACTTTCTTTCAGGCACTATTGAATTTGCATACTTTTTTTAGTATTGTATGAACATTCAGTACTATACAGAATAGAAGGGAAAATTGTAACAAAATATAAATGTTATATTATTTTTCTTTGTCCATTTCTGAAAATATTTATAAGTAATACTGCTTATTTGATGCATTTTCTAAGATTTTTAAAAAAAGGTCTGAAAAATCACAATTTACGTGGCACCATCGAAAAATAGACAATAGTTTCAGGGTTAAGCTATCTGCAGGTGTAGAAATGTGTTTTGTAAAATGTAAAAGTAAAGTTTTTCTGAATTTTCAAAAAGTAAAATATGTTTCTTATTTAATTAATGTCCTCATCTTCCAGATAAGCATTTGTCAATCAATAGGGTTTGGTGACTTACCATCACTAATAAAAAAAAAATAAAAAATGCACATTAAAAATTGTATTGTATAAATATTCAAATAATTTTCTTAATTTATTGCATTATCAACTGCTGTGGTTTTAACATATAAAACTAAGTGTAGATTGTAAAAATGATATAGAATTGTGGTTTAAAGAGGCTAGGCTAAGATAAATCAAGTTTTTGTTTACCATTAAATTTACATCAAATGCTTCAGTTACACTTGGCAGTTTGGTAGTGCACCCATCTGTAATAATAAGAGCTTATAAGGATTTGTAGCATAACTATCAGAAAAAGTAGTAAATGTTTTTTAAACCAAGAATTTTATTTTGTACCTTGTAATTGTCAAAACAATCTAGTCGATCCTGGAATATTAAAAAAATGATTGAAATTTAAATACATTTTTTTAATTAGTTATGTTAGACAGCTAAAAGAAATTTAAATAAATTTTTTTAATTAGTTATGTTAGACAGCTAAACTGAAGTTAACTACAGACGTATTCTTAACTGGGAAAACCAGGAAATTAAATATATTATAGTCTAGTAAATTCTGTTGTTGAAGGCCCAGGAATTGTCTTACTGTTAATGGCTTCTTTTGTTGTTTGATTGATTTTACGTTTTCAATGTAATATAATGTATATATAACCACTAAGGTGTTAACTACGTAATTAAAATTTTTTTTCGATAATATATTACTATTGTTTATTTGTAGATCTTTATTGTCAATATAATGGTAGAATTAATGTATAAATTTAAAAAACAAGATTTTATGCATTTTTGGAACATTCTATAGATAGATCATGAGTATAAATGTAACACTTAAAGCGCTAACCTTAACCCTTTGCGATCGCAAGTAGAACCCTTCATCGACACGCCCCTTTTCCGCTGAACGATCGCATGTCGAGTTATACTCGACAGCAACGTAGATCAATTTCTTTCCAATATTAGAAGCTTTATTCACTCTATGTTTGTAATTTTTTTGACTTTATGACACTTTTGATGCTATTCCAGACAAACATATTCATGGTTCTTAAATGTAGGCTATAAGGCTGTGGAAAATAACAAAAATTAGTTTTATCAGCTGTTGTAGTCTGTTGTTAGCAGACTACGTTTGTTAGTTGTAAACATGTTGTATTCTTGGTTTTCTTTACGAAAAAGCTATTGAAAATGAATTATTATATGAAGAATCGTATGTTAATGTTAGTAAAGTGAGTGTTGGAAGAGTTGGAACAGTTATTGAAAACGATAATGAGACTGACATTTATTAGTGAGTTTGAAAGTGATATTGAAGACGATATTGGTGATGACTCTAGGCCTAGTCCTGTTTCAAGTTCTTTGAGAAATATCACACTCGCAAAAATTTCAACTAGCCTAACTTATAAGAAGGACTAGATTTTTTTATTTAATATTTTGATTGTGTAAACAATTTTATTGTTGATTATATAATGTTTTTATATCTAAGTATAAGCTTATGAATTATTTCAGATTTTCTTTAGTAATAAGGTTTTTTTTTAGAAAAATGTAACACAATTATACCAATACTTATTTTTAAATAAGTACAATTTTACTGCTGAAAAGTCCAAAATTAATTACATCCTGGGGAGCATCAGGGTCATATTTAATGAGACCTCAAAGGGTTAAATGTGGGCTACCGCTTATTTAGAGTTAAAAAAATGTAAATTTATTTTCTAAATGTTCTTTTTAAATTTTTATTTTTAGGATAAAGTAATACACACAAAAAATACTCAACTAGCCTAATTTGAAACTTGTTTTAAATGTCTTTTAAGAATTACAAAAAATTAAAACTAAACTTTGCAGATTTTTTAATGAGTCAAAAACTAAATACATAAAAGCAATACTTTTGTTGTCTAAAAATAAAACAATTATGTACTAAACTAAGAAAAACAAGTACTTAAACTAAAATTTGAGAAGTAATATCAGTCAGCTATCAGTACAAACAAACAAGGAACAGATGCGTCTATAGGCGTAAGCCGCGTTGAGAACTCTTGCGATAGACTCATTTGCTCTAGTAACAGAACACTGTCTGATAAGGCATCATAGTCATTGCTTATATTTTTTATTTGGTCTAAACATACGCAAAGAACATCACTCTACACTCTATTGGAAGTTTCATGAACTGTGGAATCATCTAAGCATGTGTTTGTGTTTAAAGGCGCTAAGCGCGCTTATATATTGGATCGTGCCGCGTTTAAAGGCGCTAGCCGTAAGTTAATGGTTAAAATGAAGAACATATGTTAACCTATTTTGTCTTGCAATTTTCGCATTACACTACAGCTGTTTGCTGATTCAAGTAGAGTACATTAGTGTTAAAAATACACCTAAGAACCGCTCTACAGTAGTATACATATAAGAGACAAAAAAATTGGTACAAATATAAAAAAAAAGAAATATATTATCATAATAAGCCTTCTCTGTTATTATCTGTAAGAAAACAAATACAATGAATAGTTATTTATGGTGGCCATTCATACTCTTTCAAAAATCAGAAATTTAAAAAACATACTATTTAGCGAGCTTTATTTAACCCTAGGCTGGTAAACGTCAATAATCGACTTTCAAACTTTGTTGCTGTAAAATAATAGTAAGTACTGGTCTATCCACGGAAATTTAGATTCATTGTAAAGTAAGATTCCAAACCACCAAATTTTGCCATTTAACTAATTCATTCTAAACCTATGGTCAACAAATTTAATTTAGATTGCAATGACTGATGTAATTTCTTATTTGTGTGTCTACTCTCCCAGCTGATTTGCGTATTGAACTAACCTCGTGTTTGTTAAATTCAGATGATTCTCTTTAAAATATTGACGATATTTTACCCCCTTGAGGTTTATCTAATCTTTATAAATCTGATAGTGATGTAGAAATAAATTATGATATTACAGAGCTTGTTACTAGGCCTACAATCCCAGTTACAACTAGGCCTTCAACTCCAGATTCAATTATAATAACTTTGTGGATACATATGATTATCTTTGTTTATGTATATAATGCATTTAATTTCAAATACATTATTGTTTGTTTAGCGCATAGTCCTATTTCATAGCGTTTCCTAGATTACCCCAATATTTAGTTATTGTTATGCAACATAATTATTATTTATTATAACCACTTTAAATGATACATTTTTTAATTCATCATGAATTTTAGAGGGAAAACTGCTATCTTAGATTTTTTATAGGAACTTTGGTTTTCTCTTGGGTGTAACCATTTACCAGTCAAACATTATATGAAAATAAAACATAAATTTTTGTATAAAGGAAAAAAGACTTATTTGTTTTCTGTATTTTTTTACTTGATTCAGAGTCTACAGTCGTGGTATTACAAAATCTATGATATTATGATACCTTTTCCACTTATTTTCAATATTTTATAATTTATATAAAAATATGTTGCAAAATTGCCCTATCATTCTAGAAAAATATAATGACCAGTTCTTTCAAAAACATTGCTCAAAACTATTCCCTACTCTGTGTATGTCTTAATGTTCCGCAGTTAGCTTTTGCTATAAGCTTTGGAGCAAAAAAATAAAACTGGGTCGAACTATTATTTTTATGGGAAAACTTGTCAGATCCGATCTTTTGTGAAAATGTTTTTCATTCATGCAGTGTACAGTAATACATTAATTGGGAGCTGTGTGTGGTTGGTTCCAGTGCCAATCTGTACCTATTCTCGCCAATGTTATTTGTTAGTTCGGTATATATTGAGAATATCTGGTGTTGTACATTGTTTTTAGGCCTTACATAATTTTCATAAAATTTGAGTTGCGCCTAGCATTACTACAGAACTCTTGGTGCTCGAGTCAAACTCTACTTTCTCTTGCAACTGGCATTTTTAAATTTCATGTATTACTTAATTATAGGCGTATTTAGTAGTAGTTCATAGGCGTATTTAGTAGTAGTTCATAGGCGTATTTAATGGTAGTTCAGATTAAAAAAGCAGAATAACTGCCGGTAAAAATTATTGCAACAAAAGTGAGAGATGTCTTATTTTCTTAAAAATTTTGCAATAAAACAAATTCAAAAACTAATTTTCCGAATCAAATGTATTTAACTAAACTGAATGATAGTATGTAAACATGTTATTTTTTCCTGCTTAATCATTTAAATGTCCATCATGTCTTATCAAAATTTCTTGCACTGTATTATTGTTCAGTAGAACTTGGTATTCGATATTAAAGTTATATTAAAATTAATATAATGATCATGAGTAGATAAACTAAGGTCAGATAAGCAACGATTTAGACACAAGGTATTTTTTTGTATAACTTTATTTACTTTAGTACGTTTTGAAATAATTATTTTGTTCTTTATCACCAAAAAAACATATCTTCTTAGACATTCAGACTGTTCATGAAGTCGTTTTAATACCCTTTATTATTTTTGTTATTGAAAATAAGTTAACAAAACTTTGTATAAATCTTGTGTTGCATAACAGGACAAATTTTTGGACATATCTGAACCTCTATGATTTTAGGGGGCTTGAGGTGAGTTAAAAATTTCAAATATAAAGGTAGGTCATGTAATACACCATTCAAAAGCTTATTAAAAGAGAAACAGAATGACACAAACTAGAGCTTAGTATCTTGCTTCGTTTCAAAGTAATGGACAATCAAAGTTCTGGAAAATGATATTGTTATCATAGCATCAAAGCAAGTTATTAATTTGTTAATATTCAGAAAAAGTATTTTCCAGAACTTTGATTGCTCATTACTTTGAAACGAAGCAAGATATTAAGCTCTAGTTTGTGCCATTGTGTTTCTCTTTTAATAAGCTTTTCAATGGTGTATTTGACCTACATTTATATTTGAAATTGTTTACCCCCCCTTGCTAACCCCCCCCCCCCCCCCCCAGTCTTAGAGGGTCAGATATGTCCAAGAATTTGTCCTATTATGTAACACAAGATATATACAAACTTACTTTCAGTAACAAAAATAATAAAGGGGGTTAAAGGGGCTTAATGAACACTCTGTATACAGTATTTACTTAATGTTTTGGTCAAATTGTAAGGTCTAGTTTATCAGGTTTGTGTAAATAAGTAAATATTATTAAACAATTTAGATTATTGTAATGCATTTTATTATTTTGTTCAATTTCAAAAATTTTAACAGAACAATATTAAAACACTGCTGTACCACTAAATAAAATTAATGACAAAACAACATTTAACTAAGATAATGACTTTGGTGTGCTGTATGAAAATGTTAAAATTCTAAAATGGGTTTGGCTAAATGGTCGAAATTTCTCCAAAACATTAAGCACCTTGCTCTAAAAGTTGGCAATTATGGAAAACGGTTAACAGT
>JAGFPH010002411.1:79738-97709 GCA_018207615.1 Philaenus spumarius | reverse complement strand
ATACGACATTCTGTGTGAAAAACCATTGGAAGTGCCATGGGAGCATGAGAAGAGTTTTGAATTTCTCAGCACTGTAGCAGTACGAACAAAACCGTTACTGCTGTTTACACCAAACGAAAGATAGAACTTTGGTCTATAAATAGATATAAACAAGTCTATTGTAATAATTTGAATTCTAAGAGATTTCTCGAATGCAAAATATGCTGTTATTGGTTGAAATCTGTCCAATTGTTAAGGTTTACAGACAATTCCATATCTTTAGAACTATACAAGTGACTTTTGATTGGATGGCAGTTTTAGAAAGTTAAAATCTTGACGAATCCAAAGGTATCTCTATATTATTGTCAAAATATCCTGGTCGAGCGCTCGACCTTCAAAGAAATGAAGTTTCAGTCTTTCCATGTGATTTATTCACGCCGCGTTGGTTTTTCAGAAAACTAATATTTTAAAACGATGATTACATATATGTAAATACACGTTTGAGAAAGAAATTGGAAATACAAAAATTAAAGTTTAAGTCATTTCCTTTCCAACGGTTTTTGTCTTTTTGAGATTGGAAGATTTTTAGTGGGTGAAATATTCTATACAATCACATGTTACAAATGTGTTGTCGCGGCACGGAGCGACTACACAATTGTGTAGTCCGACGGTTCTAGGGTTAAAGGATTTTTATGAATTGGATAATGTTTTGAATGTTCAGAAAGATTCCTAACTTCATCAATTTTTATTTTACTTTCTCAGTATACTATAGTATAAAGAAAGTATAGTGATCGCAAAAAAAAAATGGATCCAAAAAAGTTGGTATTTTACAAAATATCTTAATGGTACAAAATGTCTTTCTGTATGTACACAAAGCTAGAGAGAAAAATATTCGATCGATTTCGAACAATTTTGAACCAAACATGTCAATTAGGCCTGTACAGATGCACGAAAAAAAGTTTTGAAAAATTTGGAAAATCACTTTTTTGACCAAAAAACTCCCAAAAAATCAGTTAGCCTATTTTTTTAATAAAAATAATGGCTCTAACAATTTTTATAAAAATTGGCTTATTTGTAGAACTTATGTACCCTACCATATTCAAAAAACCACATCTTTCTAAAAATTCTCGTTTAGCTAGTAATAACTGGTTTTTTGGGGGAGGGGGTTGGCCAAAAATAAGGTTGTTTTTCTAAATTTTTCAAACCCTTTTTTCTTGCATCTATACAGGCCTAATTGACACGTTTGGACCAAATTTGTTCGAAATCGATCGAATAATTTTCTCTCTAGCTAATAATACTGTAATAATATTTATTAGTTACTCTCCTACTTTAATACAATTATGAAGTCACAGTAAATCTGTTTAATAATTTAAATATGTTTGTGAGAAAGTATGTGCCAGTTTCCGTTACTGTTTATTTTATATAGAATGGAGAACTTATTTTTAATTATTCACTATATTTGTTGCAGAGTTTGATTCAAATGAATAAAAGTAGACCCCCCCCCCCCCCCCCCCCCACACAAGATACTACAACTTTGTATTTATGTTTAATTTTTGACAATATTTATTTGTCATTGTATATTTTGTTTAATTTTGTTATTGCGGAATTTAATTATTTGGTGTTAGCTATTTTTAAGAGTTTTTAGCATTTTGTTAGTTTAGTTTTAAGTTTACACATTTGGGATTTAGACATGAAGTGTACCTGAAATGTTACGGAGGTTTTATTTTATCTGTACTCTTTGTACCATTGGGGTTGTGCATCTATATTTTTTAGATACTGTCAACGTAATGTTATTCTACCATATACACACAGTTTGTAATTGGTTTTGTGTCTAATTCAGCCGTGTTTAGAGCAGATTTTCAGAATTTTTGTTATTTTTTTGTTTCAGTTTGATGACAAAGTTCTCCAAAAAGTTGGTGAGCAAATGCATCTATGTGTCCATACTGAAAGCTACAGAGACCGATCTGCTAATCATGTGAGTGTACTTGAAATTTTTCTTTAATATTAATGTAAATGTTTAAAATTAATTCTCTAAGATGGTCAAGTCTTTTCTAGACACAAGAACTGATCTGAATAAATTTGATCTGCATAAAGTTATGTGACCAAAATCAAACAGTTTTGGTTTACAGCTGATTCCATGCTATGGGAATGTAAAGTGATTGATCATAAAGTACAATACAATGTACTCCAGGCCGTGTTATGTTCTAACCCTGCTAAGTTTATCCCCAATCGGGGGACAAAATAATGACCTTAAAAATAAAGAAAATAGGAAGTGCAAGTTTGACACCCAAGAGTTTCCACCTCTAACAACCCTGAGTGTTCACCAAAACAATATAAATACTATGCAGTAGTAAAACCCGGTTAAACGAATTCGGGTCATCTGAAATCCGGATTATTCCAAACGCCTCCGAAATATGGAAATCCAAAAATAATAGCCCTATTGTATGTAAAATATATATTTCTTTTTTAATCAACGGACCGCATATTTTCTCCTTCTCAGAATCATACCTTGAAATAAAGAAGCTACTGTACTATATTTCTTTTCACACATTTATCTAGTGAGTTAACGCCAGCTGACGTCCTTCTAATGGAAAGATGGTGCAACATCCCTGCTCGAAAACGTTTGGAGGAATGCAAGAAACAAACAAATAATTACTGAGTTTTTTGAATGAGTAATTCAAGTCCTACTAACTATTAATTATAGTATATCGATATACCGTAATCCTAAAAATGTAATTTTAACTTAAATAAAGAACATAAGTGTAGCCTACAAAGAGATTTTTTAATTCGTTTACCTTCAAAATTGTAGTGTTAGATGTACAAGGCTTAACCGAAATAATTGTTATCCGAAACGGCTTCCCTTTCTTTAGTTCGGTTAACCGAGGTTTTACTGTATATATCAAATACACAAAATACCGAACCAAGCAATAACCGCAACGGGAATATATGAAAACCAGTGAAACGATGTGACAGCCTGAATAAAATACTTGTATTACTGGGTGCTACATAAATAAAATACAGATTTTGTTCACCACTTTTTGATAAAAGTTGTCCTAAAATATTGATATCTTTGAATAGAGCCCTTTTTCAGATGATCAAATTAGATTTCATTCCTGATATTTTCATTTATTTATTTTGTATTAACATACAGTATTACAAATGTCACTTTAAAAAAAACCCTAATCATATATAAATAAAAGTTAGGAAGGTAGATTTTGACACATCATATTTAATAATTTGTTACCTTAAGGACAAAAACTACTGAAACAAAGAACAATGGAATTATTCCAATATAACTCCGTCTAACCCTTAAATCAGATTACCTTTCTTTTTTTACACTTGAATCAGTTCAGTTTTTGTGTTCCAGAAAAGCAGGATCATCTCAGCTGAATTGGATATTTTTTAAGTTCAGTGGTTAATTTTTTGTATTTTCTATTTTTTTTTTTTTTTATCGTTTTGAAAAGTAAATTTTATTTTAAAGATATTTTGTTCGGAACACTTCACCTATTTCCACCTTATTATCCATGATAAATGCCATTTGAATTTATTTTAATAAAAAGAAACATCATATAATTTGTAATTAGAGCTTAGATTTTAATAAAAGCATCAAGTGATAATAAAAATCAACACATGTTACAATTGCTTTGCGACATGTATATTCTAGGCAATGTGTTTATACAAATAGCAAACTATAATATCGCAACATGATTCGTTTAAATACTTGGGAATGCACCTTGAAACTCCATGTGAAAAAAAAATTAGAAAGGATTCACCTTAAAGTATGTCAAATGCACTGGCTAATTGGCATTTTATTTAACAATAATCAGACCAATTTCTACATACGGAGTAGAACTTAGGGGATGTACAAAAAAATCTAATCTACTGTTGGTACAAAGAAGCCAAAATAGTATAATTTGTGCAATGACCAACGCAAGATGGTATCAGGTATGAAGACCTACAATCTGAAATGTTAAATCTGAAATCAGTGGAAGACGTTATAACAGATTATGCAAATAGACCTTAAACTCCTTAATCTTGTTAACGTGGAAGCTTTACAGCTACTGGACACGGAACTGTGTATAAGAAGACTTTGCCGACTGAAGCCACAGGCTCTAACTCATTATTAGCGAATTTCAATAGGAAAAATGAGCTATTGCAGTGGCCCTTATGGTGAGACCCAAGGTCAGGAGTAGCAAATGAGCACCGATCATGGTCCTCAGAACACGTTTTGGGGTGTTATTAAAATTCATATATATATGTGTTCGCACTCTAGCGGCCGCATTTTAAGTCCAAATTTGGTACACGTGTTGGTTGTCTATGTCGCTCGGACGAGTTCGTTAGCCAAAAAAATCCAACAACCAGAAGTACGTTTTTTGACCGGAAGTAACTAATTTTTGAGATTTTTACTACGAGAATTAATTTTTTTTAGAGTTTTTTCCAAAAATATAAATGTAGGTTTTTCAAAAATATAAATGTAGGATGTTATTCTGCACATTTTTTTTACACGACCTTATAGCTCGCTTGGTTCCCCAAAATCGACCAAAACGCAAAATACCATAAAAGTACCCGGTTCGAAGCCAAGTGGTGCAAACTCGTGAGGCCAGTAGGGGCAAACAAATTCTACTAATATATTGCGTACACACAGACAGCTGATCAACGCCTTCGTGAGTAGACTTATTTCCCAAACTGTTGAACCTTAAAACATAGGCATATAAACTTAATTTTGGATATTTGCTCAACTCACGCCAGCGGTCCAGCTGCGCGGTCGAATTATTGACTTTTTAGATACCTAGAAAGTTTACTGAGCTACAGCCTAGATTATGATTTAGGCTTCAATACATGTTTCTCGCTTTCTTGTATATGCATTACTTATTTGAGCAGTAGCTTAAGATTTTAATAATCTAATATTTCAAAATAAATGAAAAAAAAGTGATAATAATTAAATGTAATATTTCACCTGCAAGTGAAAGATGACTTCTTAAAACAAACCATAGTCCCTATTGCAGTATAGACACTATGTTATTGAAAATTACACACCAATGTCAGAGGTTAAGTAATAATAAAGCCGGCTAAATTTGTTTTAAAATAGTAAAAGGGAATATATCAATCACATTCGACTAGATGATCCAAAAAGACTTTGTTGTAAACATAATCTAAAACTATAATCAAGGTTAGACTTTTTGTTGAATTGTTCGATCTTAGCAAAGGTTATTATTTCTACCTCTTATAATTGATTCAAAACCTAATCTAGAAGTTGTAAACGTAACCTTAAACTGTTTAACATAGTGAAGTTAATTTTTGTTCATGTATGTTTGTAAGCTGATAAAGGTTGTCAACTAATATATAGCTCGAAGTTGTTCGATCGCGAAACAAAGTAGGACGTTTACCCGAATTACATGTCACAGTTGTTTGTTTAGTATTGTGAGTTAAATGTTTTTGTGTTACATGAATCGTGAACATTTTAATGTCTGATGATGAAACATATGTTTTGAAACGTGTCATAAACATACCTTGAACGAAGTCACATGACGGATAAAAACTACTGAATAAATCAAAGTAAAAAGTTGTTTCGACACACTTTTGCGTTACGATTACCTTCGTGTAAAATTTCATCTATCTAAAACATTATAGTTTTGAGATCTAGAGAACTGTACAGAGGCAAGAGCAACTGCAAATATTATAATGGGAATATTTACTGTTATATAAAATATCAATAGTAGTATTGATATTGTAATAATTCAGAGCAAAATGAATACGTGCATGTAAATAAGTTATGTCTAAAAGAAAGCAAAAATTATGTAAATGTTACAAAAAAAGAATTCCAAAACGTTTGTTCTTAACGTGTACTCCTTATATAATTTTAGGTTATGTTATTTGGTCTCTTCTGAAATATAGTGTCCCACATACTGACACTGTAAAATTATTAATTTTGAAAATAAAATTGCTTTGTTTCTCTAGGCTTTTTTTAAATTTCGTTTACAATCTGGTATAATCTGGTACATACTTTTCTTTTTGCATTTGTTTGTTTTTTTTTACCTAATTAGACACAATATATATATAAATATTTTCTGTTCAAACCATTACATGTATCATGTAGTTTAGATTTCAGTCACGTTTTTCCTTACCTTTCTAATCTAAAATTGTGATAAATCCCATATACAATGGTATTTCACCTAACCCAAAATAGAATGCAATACAGTTCATACTTTCTGAAATTTCCGTATACCTATTTTAAAAAAAGGTTGTGTTTAAATTCATATCCATACATACTTCTAATAACGCCATTTCATGAAATAACTTTATATGTTCAATTTAATGTAGGCCTATGATCTCATATTTGAATTAAACTTTACAATTTTATATAATGTATGAGATCTAAAATGTGTGAAAACCTTTTTGTTCAAATTACCGGCACCCATTTAATTGGGTTCTGATAATATATTAATTTCTTGTCTTGAAAATTGTCCATATCGAAATTTGTAGATAAAATAGAGTACAAATAATAAGTAAATAAATAAAAGTATATACAGTACTAAGCAAATGGAGATAATGTCTAAACGTAAATAGCAGATATAAAAATATGGTGAAACTAGAGCTAAGTCTTATGCGTATCAATGATTTACCTAGCATCGATGGCAATGTCTTTTTGATATGGGGTATGTTTTTCCCCCTCTTCTGCAAAATATTTTTTCTCTTAAGTATTAAACTGTACGATTTTAAACTTTTTTTTTTGTAACTAGTATTTTTTAAGGTTTAAAATATTATGTTTAAACATATAATTTCAAACCGTTTTTATTACATTGTCATTTTTTTATGGTTAGACTCAAGGCCGTAGCCAGGGGGCTAGGGGTAACCCCCCCCCCTCCCGAAGTCCCGAAATTTAGTAGTAAAAATTAATACTAGGTTTAAAAAGTGCAAATTAAATTATAAAATAGACAACACAACAGATGATACAACAAAATATTTTACATCATTGTGCATTGCATGCATATTTAGATTTGCTAGATTAAACTACAACGTACAATACACATGGATGCAGTAGGTTACAGCCTTACTCCCTTGTGAGCTTGATCTGATCTACCGTACTAAATAAGAAAACTATGAAGGTTCAACAAAAATTCTTTACTCTAACAAAACACGCAATGCATTGTGTATTGAAAATACTCCCAATACGAAGGTTCTGTAGGATCGAGTTAGCTTTGTCTTAACAATTTAGTTTATTGGCACGTTTCGAGTTTAACTCCTCAACAAACATAATTGTTAAAACAACGTTAGGATTGGTACAAGATTGTACTCATCGAAAGTAATTTACTTGGTTGTTGTAAATTTAAACATCTCCCCCCCACTAATTAGGAATTGCCAACTTAACAATGGTATTTTAAGTCATGCATTATGTATTTTATTTAGCACAACTGTCGATCAATCTCACATCTCAGATGAAATATTTCATACAACTAGTAAGAAATTGTCTAAAATAACAGAAGTACCGAAATCAAAAAAGCTTTAAAACCTTTTTGAGCTTTAATTACACCACTTTTATTGCATGACCGCCTTCACATTACAACTTTTGAGTCGACTAACAAATCTTAAGGTACTGTATCTCAAAAATTGTAAAATCTTTTTGAGTTTTGCTTGCACCATGTCTTTTATAAAAAGAAGACTATAAATAAAGAATGAGCTAACTTGTGAGAACATACACTTGGTAGAATCAAACTTGAAATTAACTCAAACATGTTTCAACGACAAAGTTGCCATCTTCAGTGATTCACAAGCTACAATAATCAAACTATATCTAATCTAACAGTGGTGTTTCATGCCCCGTATTTATAAAAAAACTAAAAGGGCGTGGCTTAAAATTACATTACTTTAGTAAAGCTTTAACAAGTGCTTTTGTCGTTTAAATGCATTTTTGAGTTGATAAACATATAGTTATGAGATTCTGTGTTCAAGTTTTCAAGGTCACTCCTAAATCTTAAAATTACTAATAACTCAAAAACCATAAAACCTATTTAAATATTGTTTGTACCACTATTAAAAAAAAAGATATCGTATTTTTATCTACTTTCACATTTAGATTTTTGAAGACTGTCCCTTCATCGTGTACCTATAATAAGCCCATAAACATTTAAAACGTTTACCTTTATTGAAACCACCTAGTAAAAATAATTACATAATTATATTACTTCAGTGATATTTCCATAGGGCAATTAATTCTACTGCCTTATTTGGCTGATTTCACACTTACCGACACGATATCGGAATGATGTTGTCGGTCATGAAAACTAACTTAATCTTAAAAAAGAGTAGCTTTCACACTCACCGACATATCGGTGTCGTGTCGTTGCAGGCGCCGACATGTCGGCGAGCTGCTGGTCTCCCTTCTTTATCGGAACGATATCGTCTCAGTTTGTTTACTGGTTGCTATGGTAAGGTTAGGCCTAGAAAGTAATTTTAAGTCTAGGCCTAACCCAAAAACATTGTATGTATTTTGCCGTTAAGATAGGTAAAATAAATTAAACACACAATAATTTTAGGTTAGGCCTAGACAGTGAACCAACATTTTATGTTTATTGAATGTATTTACAATTAATGACATTTAACTGTGATTACCATCTTAGCTTTGATGTTATAATTAATTCTACACCTTTATTATAATACCATTAAACGTATGGAAACAGTAAATATTTGTATAAAAAACAATATGTGTGTATGTTGCCTTTAAGGCTGGTAAAAGAATTGAAGAAAAGTTCCTGAAGGGGGTTCCACGACAGCAAACGTTTACTTTTTTTTTATTAGCTATGTAATTTGTTGGCAGACGGATTATGTTCCTTAAACTTTTTTTGAACATCCTTGTTTCTCCTATGTATTTTTTTGGTCAATCTACACGATAGCTTGTACAATTGGTCGTGTCGGTATCGGCGTCGAGTCGGTGAATGTGAAAGACGTCTGCCGATATCGCGACGATATCGGTACTATTGCTGTATCGGGTTGGTGTAGTGTCGATGTCGTGTCGGTAAGTGTGAAATCAGCCTTTGGAATCAACAACAATTATTGCTATTGTATTTTGACCAATACAAAATTATAATTCTATAGTAAAAAATTAACCCTTAATATTTTTATAAACTAAATCAAAACAAAAATTACTTTTTGTTATATTTATCCTCAATTGGTTGTGCCGAAAGCAATCTAGGCCTACTCTATTCTTGTAAAGTAGAAATTATGAATTTAAAAAAAGTTCTATAACAATGTTTGAGTCTTTGGCAAATGTTCACATTCAGTTTCTAATGTGATCTGGAAGATCATTGATATAATTTAAAAGTAGAAGCAGTTACAAAATTGTCAAAACGTTGTATTTTTTTATTACGATCAAAATGTGTTTTTCTTTGTAATATAAGGGTAGTGTATAAATCGAATTTTCATCAAAAGACTGAAAACATAATTTCTTTGTACTTGTTTGAAACACACAAGATTAGTTTATTGTTAGTTTACGTCTGTCACAACAATGCAACAATCAAATTCCGTGCTATCTGTGGTTTTACAACTAATAGGATATTACTTCGTAAGAAACAGTGAGGTAGAACTGATTTAACATTATGTTGCTCATTGAACATTAGGTACTAACAAAAAGCTAATAATTAAATTTGAATTTATAGCTTGTTTTCAACATAACACCTTCTTGGTTGCTAATTGTGAAACTGTTTAGATATAATGCATTCTCTTGTTAGATAATAGTTGTAGCTTTATCAGTTCTACCAACCAAAGCCATTTGATTTTCTACTCGGGTGATTGTTTCTTTCACCCCCAAATGTAAAAGTCTTTTGGTGTCACTTCCACATACCTTTGAGGCCGTTGGTCTTCCAACTCGTCATAATTACTGAAACTTTCCAGTTTTGTTGAGCCGGTTGTGGACAGCAGTAAATGTCTTGGTGCTGAGCATAAAAGCTTTGTGCCTCATTAGCATTTCACTAATGTAGTTAGTCATAACAAAGAGTTTAGTGTAATTGTAACTTAAGAATTTGAGAACAAAACACAAATATTAGCACTGCATTGTATTTTTTAATTTGTTTATTGTGAAAACATAAAGATTTTAGTTTATAACAGTTGATCAAACCACTATGCACTTTTACTGTGCATTTTAATAGCTTGAGCGAACAAATCATATTAAATAAGCAAAATACTACTAATAAAATTATACCTCGGTTGTTTATTAGCTATAAAATATATTTAGTACGGCATTTATTTGCTTGTTTTATTGTTCTGGTGAACTTAAACTAACAATAGATTTTATCAGTTCTAGGCTAATCTTATGAGTTTCAAACAAGTACGAAGAAAATGACGTTTTCACAAAAATATTTTCTTACGAAACAGTTTGATCATAATTTAAAAAATCAATTTTTTTGGCACTTGTATATTTTATGTAAAATGAATAGTTTTTTGAGATATTTAAAAGCAAACATTTCAAACGGCCACCATTTTTAATTTTGTGGTTAAAAAAAGTGTAATTATTTTTTCATAATTTGGTTATCTTTATATATAAAAACTAGAGGGCTCAACCCCCGCGGTGACTCGTGTCGAAGCAAATGCAAACAGGTTATTTTATATAAATAGGCCGTACTATTAAATTGTAATATGTCTTATTTATTTTAATTAGGATGTAACATAGTGGTTTCTTATTTTGAAATTACTTAATTTATTAAGGGTTTATTCTCTAGCTTTAAGAAAAGTATAACAATCAATATTTTTACTACATTTTCACCCCTTAGCAGCACGGGACAAAATTACAATCTATGATACTTTTTATATACGTATGTTGTAAGAAATAAATGTAAAAATTTAAGTTTAATAACTTAAGGAAAATATAATAATTAATTTTTATTGTTTATCACATTTTCACCCTTAAGCAGCACACAACAAAATGCAAATCAGTTTACTTTTTCTATGTATCTTGTAAGAAAAAAATGTACAACATTTCAGCTCTCTAGCTTTAAGGAAAGTATAACAATTAATATTTATTGTTTTAGGGGTTGTTTTAACAATTAAATCAAAATCAATTCTAGCCTATGTTACTTAAGGATAGTGTAGTTTTTTATTAGTAAAACTATTTTTTCAATCGGTTCAGTAGTTCCAGAGATTACCCCCTACATACAATTAAACAAACAAATTTTGCCTCTTTATAATATTATTAATAATAACCCCAAAGCTAAGATGGTAAATAATGTTAAATGTTCAAATCAAATTATTTCATATATTTTATAACAGCAGTTATAATAAAGGTTAAAAGAACCATGAAGGCTCAGGTCTACACTTTAATAAAAACCTAACCTAAAAGTTACAAATTTAAATAATATTACTTCAAATTTTGAAATCAGCTGTTAATGGAAATATTGGAGCAAACAGCTGTTGTATCTGTTATTTTATTCAGTTGGTTGCTATTGTAATAAATATGTAAATACAAGTAATGATTCATCAGTCTAGGCCTAATCAAAGATGTTTTTCCAACTAAATTTACAAATATTGAAATAAAAAAGGTTTTTTATCAAAATAAATTGTAGCCTGTGTTACTCAGGGATAGTGTAACTTTTTATTAGTAAAACTATTTTCTCAATCGGTTCAGTAGTTCCAGAGTTACCCCCTATATACAAACAAAATTTGCCTCTTTATAATATTAGTAGTATAGATGATGTTGCTTTGTCCTCTATAGACTCAAACACAACTTCACTAAAAATTTCACAGTTTATCCATATCATTGCCAGGAGGGTTTAGACGTTATAATTACTACAGTCTAAGGAGTTGAGAAGTGGGGTTGCTACCCATATACAATAAATATAACTAATTTCCTACTTACAAGCTATACAACTATAATCATGTAATATTATTTTAACCCTACAACTGTCAATGTTAATTTTTTCGATGAAAAGCCGTTCTTAGCGTTTTACAAGCATTTTTTCAAAAATTCGCCAAAAATAGTAATTTTATCCCAATCCAAAAGTGTTCCATAGCTTTTTTGTGGGAAAAAGTTCAAAAAATTCATATATGCCAGTAAAAAATTTACTCATGTAAAATTGTAAAAGTTATTAGCTCATGAAACAAATAATGTTCAGTAACGGAAGAAAAAGTTTAAACTTTAGGCGTACATAACAAGTAGTAAACATTTTTTGTAATTTTTTCGTAAGTTTAAAAAAGTTTCGTAATTTAGTTCTAAATATAACTGTATAAAAACATTTATCTATTTCAAATTTCTTATTTTGAAAACACCAGTTTTTATGTCCCAAATACACGATTGTTAACAAAACTGGGCCTAGTTGTAACGTAATTTACTAATATATGCTTTGCCCAAAAATGAAATATTATTATAACAAAGTGTAGAGAATAAATCAAAGAATTGAACTGTATACTTGTATATTACCATATCATAAAATTGTTTTACTTAAAATCAATTGAATTACAAAAGTGAGATGAAACAAATGAAATCTCGTGCGGACAAAGGAAATTCAAAATATGTCCGTTGAAGACAATGGAAATAGCTTTGTTTTGCAATCTCAAGCGGTAGTATGAATTCTGCGCAAATATGAAATTTCAACTGCTGTTTGAATAACACCTAACCAGTCAAATTTAGTTTGCTTTATACCAAACGAAAGATTGAACTTTGGTCTATAAATAGATATAAAAAAGTCTATTGAAATAATTCGAAATATAAGAGATATCTCGAACGCAAAATGTGCTGTTTTATTGGTTGAAATCTGACCAATTGCAAGGGTCTACAAAACGCGCCACAACTTTTGAACTATTTTTCCGATTTTTGATTGGATGGAAGTTTCAGATAGGTAGCAGTGTGATGAATCTTTCAGTATACAGATATAACTCAGAAAAATACCGGGCGGGCTGTATTGAGAGACATAGAAACTGGAATTAAAGGTAGTTTCGGCGCATTAAAATTCACTCGACATTGGCTTTTAGAAAACTCGAAAACTGCAACGATGATTACGTATGTAAATATACGTTTTAGAAAAAACTTGTATATACAAAAGTTAAAGCTTAGATCATTTCCTTTCCAACGGTTTCTGATTTATTGCGATTGGATGATTTTTAGTGGGTGAAATATTCAATACAAGTTGAGTTGTCACGCACGGCGAAGTTCAGTGTTTTGATGCGTGGAAAACTGCACAATTGTGCAGTTTAACAGTTCCAGGGTTAAGGAATATAAAAAAACTATTTGCAATTTGATTACTTCATTCAAAGGGATGAAACTTCCCTTACAATTAAATAGTAAACCATACACTTACTTTTTCTATATTTTCTGAAACTACATACTAATTTCACTAATATTTCACAATTTACACATATTCATACTAGGATTTTTAGAGAATATGATCACTAAAAACAAATAGATTTAAATGCGGCAGCTACCCCTATACAATAAAACTAAATTGCACTAAATTCCTACAAACTATATAAAGCTAAACTTATTCTTAATTTGATTTAAAAAAATATTTGGAATTCGATTACTTACGTCAAAGGGATGAAATGCAATAACTACCCTTAAAATTAAATCAAGCAATAGCAAAGCATTGAAGAGTCTACTAGTTATGTTATAAGGCTCCATGCAAAATTTCAACTAATAGCAATCCGTTTTGAGATGAAAATTGACAAGTGGGAAAGTAAAATGGTGGTTGTATAAAAAAGCTAAGGATTTTAGACATTTTAATAACGATAATGTAAATTTGACATTGTTACAGGAACAATAACTCATGTTAAACTCTTGTCACTTTGCCAATTAAAGGCTTCTTAGTTAATGGCTTAAGTAATTTTTTTTTGGCCATCGTATAATCTTATGCAGGTCATGTTGTTTATTAAATCCGAAATCTTTTTATGAATTAGGAAAGCTTAAATTTAATAAACAATTAATTGCATTATGTTTTTTTCCATCGCAGATTAACATTATTTTATACTTCTCAGTATACTTTTAGTACTGTTTTTGGTACTACTCTTAGGAACTATAACTTTAAATAGGTGGAATGTTTTTAATATATTAAGATTGTTATCACTTCTTTATTAACTAAACTTATCTTTGAATTTTGGTAATTGAAAAAAAATATAATTTTGTATACTTTTTGTTATAGTTTTCACCTCTGTGCTATAAAACTCGATGTAAAATTTAAACTTCTATCAATCCGTTTTTGAGATATAAATTGACAAGTAAAAAAAAATGGCTGTGGGAAACTATTGACTTTTGGACATTTTAAGGATATTCTTTGACCCATAAACAATACCTATCTAGTATTAGTAGATAATTCTGAAATACCCCTTTAGATAGAGATACCCCTTTTGAGTTGACAGGTCTCGCATGGTAAATAAGTAGGTTTTATTTAGAAAAATTTGCTTCCATACTAATGAACATCTATTTTTATTTTAGATTATAAAAATATATTATGCAATGTGTTTTCAAAGGGCTCAAAAATGTTGGAAGTCCACAGTAAAAAATAATTTTGTTAAAAGTGGTATGGGTAGAAGTGTTCCATTGTTAAATTATTTCTTTTTTCATATATTTAAAGTAGGCCACACATTTTTAATCAAAATTTTTTAATAAATTGCAAATAATTTGTTTGTTTTAGGTTTATGTCAGCTGGTGGATGGGACCTAATTTATTCTTGGTTGTCAGATGGTGTGGCTGCCAAAAATTGGCCATTAGTAAACGAACTTTTAGATTTGTTACTAATTTGTCCAGTTAACATTGAACGTCTAAAAACTAATGCTTGTCCAAAACTTATCAAAACGTTGTCTAAAGACATAACAGCTGATGAAAGTAAGTAAAGGAAAACGTAAAACTTATTTTAGCCTATTTTTAATTATAAAATTCATTATTATTTGTCTTAATGTCTTAATTTGTGATTTTAGGTGGACGTGATCTTGCATGCAAACTGGTGGAACAGTGGCTGAAAGTTGTTAGAGGAGAATCTGATCCAGTTACTGGAGCTGGCGCTGCGGTTAAGGAAGAAGCAAAAGATGTTACATTTGAAGAAAATGAACATGGTGTTGAACATCAGCCTAGCTCGAGCCCTGGAGAGGATGTTCAGAATGAAGACTTATCGGAAGTTAAAGTTGAAGATGTGAAATCTGAACCAACTGGAGAATCACAACTCCCTGTTTATAAAATTACAATTAGAGATGGAAAGCAAGTTTTAGCTGAAGTTTTTAGCGGTGATAGGACATCGGGTGGTCGGTCAAGTATTGAGTCGGGTGATAATGAAGAGAGTGATGATGACATCAAGCCCGTGAAAGTGAGTAAAAAGTGTTATACAAACAAGGCTAAAGGAAGTAGTTTAGGAAAGAAACCTGTGAGAATAAAGAATGAAACATTGTCTCGTGATAGTGTTGATAGTAATAGCAGTGTTGGAAGTAGCAAATCTATTTCTAGAGTAAAGGATGAAAAGAAGGTACCTCTAAAGAAAAAATCTATTCCTCCTGTAAAAGAAATAAAGTCCAAGTCCAAACCAACAGCAAACAAAGAAAAGCAAAATAATAAAGAGAAGATGAAAGATAAAAAATCTAATAAATTGTCAAGTGAAAAAAAGGATATTGACAAAAGAGAGTTGTCTGAGAAAGTTAAGCTAAATAAAGAAAAAAATGAAAAAGAATTGCAAGAAGAAAGAGAATTTAAAGAATCAATCTCTAAAATAATTACACCATCCATCAGTAAACTTGGTAAAATACCCAAGAAATCTGGAAATAAAGAAGAAGATGAATCTAAAAAAGAAAGTACAAAAGTACTAACTTCTCCTGATATAAAGAAATCTGAAATAAAAAAACCCCCGGAATTGAAAAAGCCTGAAAAGAAATATTCTATGTCAGTTGAAACTAAAAGAATGCTTAATAACGAATCCCGACCTAAAACGGTTAAAACGTTCAATTCAAAATTTCGTTCAACGGGATTAGAAGAAACGCCACCTCCTCCTAAGCCGATGCCTAAAAAGAACCCAGTGGTAACACCACCTCCGACTTTGGCATTTTCGGATAGGAAGCCGCTAAAACGTTTCTCACCACCACCACCAGACCCACAGCCTCCCGAAAAGAAGATCAAACCTGAATCCCCGCAAGAAGAGAAGAAGCTCGATAAAGTGGGTGGGATCAAACTGATACCTCCAAAGCCTAAACGTAAGTTGTATTACATATCTCATAGCAAGTATAACACATTAATTTATTTAAATATCATAATAATTTGATATAAAGTTTATTGGTAATGGATAATTTAACTGCAAAAGATTGAAATTTTAACAAAATGAGTGAAAATCTGTGTAAAATAGTGTAATTTTTTTTATGAATTGAAAATTGCTAATGGAATGACCCATGAGAACATTTTGTTACATCTGTCTTGTGCAGTTAATGATTAACCTAAGTCATAATTATCTACCTTTTTAATGTTGGTGGATGTTAGTTTTCTTTTCAGGGTGGCTGCTGATTCCTCGAGCTGGCTGAAGGCTGTTTCAACTGCCAACAGCTTACGAGGGAGGTACTGTATGAATACCTACCAGCCTTCTTATTCTGCTTGTTATAGGTCCACCAACAGATAATTTATATTGATCCTTTACCCATATTTTCTTTAGGAAATATTTGAGCAATACCCCCATATTGGTATTTTGAAAATGAACTCGAAATTTAAAAAAAATTTTATGGAAATTCGTAAGCTAAGTAATTAAGAAAAATATGGAGCTTTCCCAAGCTAGTTTTCCTATATTCTTCTATGTAGTTAGTTAAAGCAGATGTGGTTAGCCAACTGAAGAAAAGAAAAGGATTGGTTCTACGAAGGCACTATCAAGGTAAGCTCATCCCATGACATGTATTTTGTCTTATTTGTCAACATATATGATCATCTTATTTCACACTATTCTTAATGCGTTTTGTTTTGAGAAAAAAATAATTAGGCCTAGTTATTCCTTTTAAATTAATCTAGTCATTGAATATTATACCTCTGCAACACCACAATATGTTCAAGAAACCGGTTTTTAATACGCTTAAAATGTTAACTTTTCAAACCAAAAATGTCTTTCTAATTACAAACAAATTTATTTTTATAATAGAATAAACAAATCTTAAAGATCAATGATTCTTGATCCTTAATTATCTTTATAAAAAAAATCTAACGATTTTATTGGCTCAAATACCAAAGAAACTTGTTAAAAGACATTCCAACAAGAAGGATGAAGAGATTGTTTAACGATTTTAATGGCTCAAACACCACAAGAAACTTATTAAAAGACATTCGAACAAGAAGGATGAAGAGATAGTTTAGCTTTAAATTCAGCAATTGATTAGAATTTTGTTTCAACTTATCCGATTTAAAAGGGAAAAGTTGCTAATTACAAGGGTAGTGAAATTTTAAGAAATCAATATTTATGTATTTTTTTTACTTACATAGATAATTCATTATTATTTTTCAACATAATCTCCTCCTACTTTTAAGAACAAATCTTTTACTCCATAGCTGAACAAACTTTTGTACTCATTCATGAAAAACTTTTCGGTTTAATTGACACAAAATTTCCATGACGTCTTCATTCAGAATGATCATGATTTCCTTGCAGATCTTATTTTTAAGGTGCCGAAAAGGTGAAAATAGCTTGAAGTCAAGTCAGAGCTGTAATGGAAAATGTTACAGCTGCTCAAAATTGAGATAACAGCTTCTGGGAACAATTATTCTCCTTGTGGATTTCAATCATTTGACATGTGACCTAGCAAACAGAATTTTTGTATTCTTAAAGAATCGTAGAATACAGTCATGAAAATGCCAAGCAATATTCAACACAGTTGCAACTTCCATCGAATTTGTTTCTTCGAGCTTAACAATGTCATTACTCTTTGTTAAAGGCGCTCTTCCAATTTTTCATCAGAGAAATCCTACCATTTTTAAAGTGACCATTCAAACGGCTCTATATTATCGCCACTGCATATCCTACAAATAAGTTCTGCTGGTTCCACCCTTCTAAATTGAAGAAAT
>JAGFPH010002411.1:66615-79728 GCA_018207615.1 Philaenus spumarius | reverse complement strand
ATGACAAGAAAAAGTATTTTACAATCTTACAAGTTTTTATATACAATCTTTGTAAGTTGAAACACAAACAGTGATTGTTGTTATTTTTTAAAGTATATTTTATAACAGTTTTCAAAAAAAATTTCTGTTTAAACAAAAAATAGGTTTCGGTACTAAATTTATGAAATAATTTATTACATTCATTCATATGTTTTTTTAACTAATTTTTGTATTTTCTTTATACTTAAATTATGTAATATGATTTGAATTGTCAAATAAAAATCACAAGTTTTTTTTATTAAAAGTGGTTTTCGTTTTCAGAGAAGGAACAAAGAACAGGGCATAGTTATAATATTTAACCTAAGAATCGAAAAAATATTTAGGCGTTTAAAAAATTAAGTTAGTTTTTCCTCTGAAGGTCTTGACTTCCAAAACAGAGCATTTGACTGTGATATAACCCTCTTTTGGATTGGTTTATTATTTCAACTTTGTTATGCATGTCGGTGTATGTTTTATCTATATTAGTATGTATTTATTATGCTGCAAATGTCTTCTGATCTTGATAACAACTTCGCCAAGTCTTTGGTAAGTAAATATTTGAAGAGAATGGCTGAAGAAGGTGGAAAGAGAAGGGATGAAGATCACAAGTGGAGGACATTTAACATCGCCTTATTCATAGCTTAACATAATTATACATAGATCAAAATAAAAAATATTGAAGGACACATGTCTAAAAGAATAGTTTTGAACCTTCCTCCACTTTTTGTGATAGAATAAAACTTAAACAATTTCACAACTAAATAAGTTACTAAATCTAAGGTGTTTCAACGATAATGTTGCCATCTTTAGCAATATAGGAGCTACAACAATCAAACTATAAAGAATTATAGTTTGATTGTTGAAGTTTGTGCATCACTGAAGAGGGTGACATTGCCATTAAAATGTGATTGGATTAGTAAATGTATTTATTCTTTTTTGAGAATTTGTGTTAAAGTTTTATTTTCTCATTAGTCAAGCTCAATAGTTATTTAGTTTTAATGTATACTGACAATAAAGGTTAGAGATTAAGAAATTTTAAATGTATGAATCGAAAACCCTTTGCTTTATTTGATTCTGTTTAGCAAAAATTCATATTCACTAAAAATTTTTATGAAATGCTCAACTATTAGAGTTACATAATTTTTGAAAAATAGATCAGCTAACATTTTCAAAAATTGTCTTGTAAAATATATCTGTACAGAAATTTGTTTGAGGAAGGATCAAAATGTTCTAACATTTGGATTTAATAAATATAAAAGAAATGATGAAATGGTTAATTTGGCGGGGCAACCAATGCCATAAGATTACTCCTGACTTTTGAAATCACTTTCTCCATCACCTGGCAAAAGATTTAACGGATGAGAATTTTAAACAGAAATTTGACTAATACACACAAAATGGAGATTGTTTACCATGGCACAACTGAAAAAGCTACATAACAAAATATTGATTGGTGTTGATAACACATGGCTTTTACAAATCTGTAAGACAATCAAAAATAGTAAATAAATATATATATTAAAATCACCACCTGTATATTTAATCCAGGGTCCCCCCACAAGGTTTGCATCTAGTTGCCAGATTTTTGATTTACAATATAAACTAGAACACAATTTTTGTAGAGATAAATATCATAACTTTTAAAGGAGGGGGAGGGGCGAGAATTAAAAATTATACCTATAAGCACTTGTTGCACAAAAGCAGCAAGGCTTTTGCAGGGACTTTTCTCTGCATTTAACTCAAAACATGAATAAGGCTAGGTAGATTGTATTTTATAAACTGTCATGAGGGGGAAAATTGCCTCTTTTATGTACACATAGTTACTGTTTATAACTTTTGTGTAATAACTCGCTTTTTCTAGCTTGGAATAAATCTATGTTAAGGAATCTTTGAACGTGATTTTCACTCCCTTCAAAACTTCTGATTAACTTGGAAAATTTGCACATGTACAAGCACCGATGGCAATACAATAATAATTTACATACCCCCCCCCCCCCAAATTTTACATACATAATTTTAAATCTCTTGTCACACATACGATAGGCCTATACAAAAAGTATCAAATCTCTTGATTACAATTATGTAGTTTACTTTTGATTCCGCTCTGAGACTAAAAAATTAGAAAATAAATTATATTAAAAAAATAATTCAACCACGCAGCTGAACCGCTAACGTGAGTTGAGCAAATTTCCAAAATTAAGTTTATATGCCTATGTTTTAGGGTTTCGACCAACAATTTGGGAAATAGGTCTACTCACGAAGGCGTTGAACGGCTGTCTGTGTGTATGCAATATATTAGTAGAATTTGTTTCCTCCTAGTGGCCTCACGAGTTTACAAAACTTGGCTTCGAACCGGGTACTTTTATGGTATTTTTCGTTTAGGTCGATTTTGGGGAACCAAGTGAGTTAAAAGGTCGCGTAAAAAACAAAATGTGCAGAATAACATTTATATTTAAAAAAAAAATTCTGAGCTACATAGACAACCAACATGTGTACGAAATTTGGACCAAATCGGACTCAAAATGCGGCTGCTAGAGTGCGAACACATATATATACATATACCAGGTGCCTTAAAAGTCCCCCCCACTTTAACTTTTGTGTTTGTTAAAACTAAGGAATATCCTTTGGAGGAACGATACTAACTTAGCCCAAAGTATCTTTTGAAGCAATCGGAAATTTTGAGTGTCCCCTAAAAAATGGGGGATTTTGGGGGCAACTCAAAATTTTAAATGGGAAGTATGGTCATGTGTTACGTCATTTTAAAGACCTATTTAAGACTAGCAAATTGATATAAAGAAAATAAAAATCGGACCACTCAAAACAAAATGGTGTCCCTAAGCGTGTTGATAAAAATCGACATAAAGTTGCTAATATCTCGAAAAGGAAGAGTTTTTAGAAAAAATTACAAGAGACAAAAAAAGTGTATTTCAAAATGCTTGCCTTGAACATTGCTTCCAGATCGATTTCGTAAATTTTATTTTTACTCCATCTTAAAAACATTTTGTAAAAAATAAAATTTACAAAATCGATTTGGGAGCAATTGTTTAGGTTAAGCACTTTAAAATAAACATTTTTTGTCTATTGAATTTTTTTTTTTAACTTCCTTTTCGAGATATTAGCAACTTTATGTTGATTTATTTCAACACGTTTAGGCCCGCCATTTTGTTTTGGGTGGTCCGATTTTAATTTTTTTATGTCATTTTCCTAGTCTTAAATAGACCTTTAAAATGAGGTATCACATAACCGTACTTCTCATTTAAAAATTTTGAGTTGCCCCAAAAATCCCCCATTTTTAGTGGACACTCAAAATGTCTGATTTCTTCAAAAGATACTTTGGGCTAAGTTAATATAGTTCCCCAAAGGATATTTGTTTGTTTTAACAAACAAAAGTTAAAGAGGGGGTGGGACTTTTAAGACACCTGGTATATATATATGAATTGTAATGACACCCCAAAATGATCAGTGCTCATTTGCTACTCCCGACCTTGGGTCTCACCATAAGGGCCACTGCAATAGCTCATTTTTCCTATGGAAATTCGCCAAAAACGCACTCTAATAGCAAACCGACTAAAAATTTGAAAATAATTGTAAAAAATATCAAGCAATGAAATATTTGTATTTGTATCATGCCTTTTTAGAATTATTTTCAAATTTTTAGTCTGCTATTAAAACCGTGTTTTTTTAGTTTATTAAACTATAATTTATGAAATGACAAGGATCCTCGGATTTGTTATTTAGTAATGTAGTATTTTCAATGTATACGGTTCTTAAAGATACATTTGCTTCAGTTGTAATTCACTCTATATTTTTAACGCGTGAAAAAGTAATTTTTACATAGCCGCGAGTATTTTGTATTTGATTATATTTCTAGACAATCTAATATATTTAACTCCAGGCACTATGAACAACAGTATCATAGCATCAACGAAATCCTTTTGTGGGGCCCTGGTTTACGCTCAACTAAAACATTGCAGACAGTTTGTGTCTTGACTTCTTCCTGAAGTATTATATAGGTATATATATTACACGACATAGCAACTAACAATTTTGGGCTAGTTCTTTAAACGTTATTTAGAATGGAAATTTGAGTTTAAAGAGTGATGTAAAATAAAAAAATTATTTCACATCCGATACATTCGTTAAACTTTACAAGTAATCGGAGGAACTAGTAGATTAGCGATATTATCTCCGCCTGTTCAGTGACGCAAACCAATGTAGCTAAACAGTGATAGGGAGTTAATCGGATTTTTTAGTGCTGCAATGTCAGCTTCGGTAAAAAAATTGGGGTAGCTTTTTTAATTCTTCAGATACACTTGTACATTTTGTTCACAATGCGGTAAAGGATTGAGGAGTCGTAGTTAGGATAGCTCATCTTCCAACAGAAATCACAGGTTCGAGTCTAGTCGTCAGCTTGTGTTTTTTTTTTTTAATTATAAGTATTTTTTTAAGAACTTTGTAATTTAAGTTTATTGTACACTGATGTACTACTTTTACTATTAGATCAAATGTATGTTTATGACGTACAATTTTTGTAAGCAAAATAAATTTTAACTATAGAATCTCTTAATATTAAAAACTGTTTTTTTCACCGATTAAAAGTAGTAAATCGGTATAAATTTTTGTGTAAGTAAATCACTTTTCTTGACTGGAAGTTAAAATATTTTGTGACGGACAATATTGTAAATAAAATGATTGATTAAAAAGGCTGTTTTTGTGTTTTCTCCATTTTAGTAATATGAATAATACACTCGACCCCTCCCTCCGGAAATCCTTCACCCTGACAGCTCTTTTTAGGGCGTTTATCGGGGAGAAATCCCCATCAAGTTATTTAAAAGCAGTTTTAAGCAACATGGATTAAGATAGGTCGTTTACATTAAGAAGGCTATTTGTCTCCTTGTAAGTACGGTACCTACAAGATTATAGATAAAGTCCTGCTGGTTAGGCAGTGAATGAAAATATATTTAATCAGATCACTTTAGGTAGACTAGAATTAAAACAAATTGTGTCCCCGCACGTTCCAGTATGCCTCGCAGGTGTATTGGAACTTGTGAATCCCAGTTTTACTTTGTCTTTTGAATCTCGTTCTCTACAGAATCACCTTTTCAATATTGCCTGAACGTTTTCTCAAAATTGACATAGATTTTGTTCAGTTAAAGGAAATTATAAGTAGTTTTGACCATTGTTTACTTTTGCTGTTGGGAAAGATAAAAAATTAAACGGATGGAGGCGATAATTCGGAGACGTTTGGCATTGTCTAAAATAATATGTTTGTCCGGTCCCCTCCGGCTTGTATTTCCGTAGACGTTTTCAATATTAAAATTGTATAATGATAGTACAGTTTATTAACCAGGAAATATTCTTTATATATGGGGACGGGAAACCCGTTATACAAATCATTAAGTAGTCATTCGAACAAAGAAACTGGCCCGCCAATTTCCTTACTGTATTGTATACAATTTGCCCCCCCCCCCCTCCCCTCTTTCGACGTTTGCGATTGTTGTGCTAAACTAGAGTATTAATAAGTCGCCCTTCCCCTAAGGAGAACGTATATTCTTTTTTTTAATGGTTCAACTCGGATATTCTTAACTTGGCAACAATACATAAAAAGTTCTCTTTGAAGCCGTAAAAGTTGATCCTTCCGTATTTTCTCTATAAATGTTTCACGGTGGCAAAATGTAATTTATACATGCTAGAGATGTACAATAGAAATCGCTAAGTATGTGTGTGTGTGTGTGTATATATATATATCTCAATATCTACATATTGAAATGAGCAGGAAAATGAAATAATTGCGTTTAGTGATGCAACAGACGTGACCTCAAGGTCTTCAAAGTTGTTGTTGAATGAACTGCGAGTAAAAAGTAAATGACGTTCTACTTGGAACGTTTCTGGGACCTCACAAACTGGTTTTGAAAGTTATGTACACGATGCTAAATTTGGATGTACTGGTTACTAAAATTGAACTTGAAGATTTCAAGTGACGTGCCAAAAGTTCAATGACCTCCAACTTTAAGTAGCCTACGTCGTCGAGGGAGAATGATGTGAATTACTGTATTTGTTTATCTTTTCCCCACTCTACGTTTCTTTGTTACATTTCCTCCACGTGATCGTAATAGAAACTTCTAGCCGTGCGTTATTGACGAGATTTGTTTTCTCAGCTGAGCGCTTTATCACGCTGCCTTGACCGATATTCCAATGAATACCATTCGGTCAAGGAAAATGTATAACCCACTCGTGAATAGTTGTGTAAAAGTAATAGCCATATTGTTAAAACTCAATGGGCCAGTCTAATTAATTGGATGTTTATTCAACTTTGTTTTAGTATGGAGTTGATTTAATGGAATATGTTCTAATAAATTAACTTTTTTACTGTATGAAGGAATGGTAATAAATATCAGCTGAACTTGTTTTTTTTTTTTTGCATCAACAGTTATGTATTAAAACTCCTTCAAATGGTTTCCCTGCCTTTAGTCCCATGTAAACAAAATGGTAAAGTTAGGCCATTAAAAAAATCTTGCATTTTAAAACTTTAAAAAAATTATTTGATAAATTATTTTATCAATACACCAATAGTGTCTTAAACTTGAAAAATAATCTTGTGATTTTGAAAAAGAGTTTTAATACTTTGTTGTTTGAATTATAAGTAGGGATATTTAATGGTCAAAACAAATAAATTGTGTTAGGATTTTGTTATCAAAACTTTAAAAAATGAAGCTAATGCCTGCATCAGAAAATAATCTATTAAGCCCTGCACATTGTCTTATGTTTGTTAGTTAATATTCATTTATTAAAGAATTTTTCGGTGAAAATTAAGGTTTAGTAAGATTTGTTTTGGCTTTTCTAGCTTAGACCTTGAAAATATGATCAGTGGCGGATTACCCATTAGGCGCATATGATTCAGAGAAAATTGAGTTTTAGTAAGATTTGTTTTGGCTTTTCTAGCTTAGACCTGAAAATATGATTGGTGGCGGATTACCCATTAGGCGCATGATAGGCAACGCGCCTTGGGGCCACAAGCTCCAAGGGGGCCATTTAATTTTGGTAATATAGTAGATATATACACTACACTGTTTTTCTAAAACAATTTTTTGAAATTGGTATAGGCTATGTTTTTACAGTTATAAAATTTTTTGCTTATTTTGGTAAAAAAAATACAAAAATATTTTACTATTTGTAATGTAGACATTTTTCAGATATTTTAAAGTTTTACATAAAAAAAAATGTTTGGTTGCATATTTGAATTCTTTGGACCTTTTTCTACAGAAAATATGCAGATTACCCATTAGGCGCATGATAGGACGCGCCTTGGGGCCACAAGCTCCAAGGGGACCATTTAATTTTGGAAATGGTCCTATAGTAGATATATACACTACACTGTTTTTCTAAAACAATTTTTTTAAATTGGTATAGGCTATGTTTTTACAGTTATACAATTTTTGCTTATTTTGGTAAAAAAAATACAATCATATTTTACTATTTGTAATGTAGACATTTTTCAGATATGTTAAAGTTTTACATAAAAAAATGTTTGGTTGCATATTTGAATTCTTTGGACCTTTTTCTACAGAAAATATGCGGATTACCCATTAGGCGCATGATAGGCAAACGCGCCTTGGGGCCACAAGCTCAAAGGGGGGCCATTTAATTTTGGAAATGGTCCTATAGTAGATATGTACACTACACTGTTTTTCTAAAACAATTTTTTGAAATTGATATAGGCTGTTTTACAGTTACAACATTTTGGTTAAAAAAAAATACAAAAATATTTTACTGTTTGTAATGTAGGCATTTTTTCAGATATTTTAAAGTTTTACATAAAAACATCTGGTGTGCACATCACACAACTTTCCTTACCAAAATAGATGCTGTATCAATTATCAAATTTCTCGAGCGAGAGATTGATGATACCATTTTCGAGTTAATAGGAGTATCCGTTTCGAAGAAAGCGGTACTAACTTCAAAACGGTTAATCCCACGGACCTAATTTTGGTCTCAATCGATTTCTAACCTCACAAAATGTCAAATTTGATACCAAATACGGCTAGTTTAAAAAAAAAAATTTTCCCCCAAAAACGCCCTTTTTGGGGGCAATTTTTGAAAAAATGGAAAAAGTTGAGTGGGGTATCGTTTTTGACATTATTTTGGACGCTGAATCGAATGAGGCCATTTTCAAGTCGATAGGAGCAGCCATTTCAGAGATAAAAACAAAATAACTTGGTTTTTGTAATAACTTTTTTTAACGGTCTTTCGCGTACATAGGGTGTTAAGGGGGTCGGAGTAGAGTATGTTAGCAAAGTTTAATCAAAATCGTTAGAGAGAATTTGAAGTAAATACCAAAAATGTGCTAAAAACTGCTCCCACGGTAAGACACCACCTCCGATTTGCTTCAAATTTACATGGGTTTAATTGTTTACATGTTTGAAGATATCCTGTAAATTTCAGTTCGATCCGTTCAGCCGTTTGCCTTGTGCACTCCGGACACACACACACACAGACAGACCAATTGCCAAAAATGCATTTTTTGGACTCAGGGGGCCTTGAAACGTAAAGATATTATGAAAACTCGACATCGAATTTTTGGGTCGATCGCAATACTTACCTTACCTAGTATAGGGTAAGGAAAGTAAAAAATGTTTAGTTGCATATTTGAATTCTTTGGACCTTTTTCTACAGAAAATATGCGGATTATCCATTAGGCGCATGATAGGCACGCGCCTTGGGGCCACAAGCTCCAAGGGGGCCATTTAATTTTGGAAATGGTCCTATAGTAGATACATACACTACACTGTTTTTTCTAAAACAATTTTTTGAAATTGATAGGCTATGTTTTTAGTTATAAATTTTTTGCTTATTTTGATAAAAAAAATACAAAAGTATTTTACTATTTTTGCAATGTAAACATTTTTTCAGATATTTTAAAGTATTACATAAAAAAAATGTTTAGTGCATATTTGAATTTTTTGGACCTTTTGCTACAGAAAATATATTGAACACTTTTGGATTGTGATATTTGGCAAATTTAAAAAAAAAATTTTTGCATGGAAAAAACCCGCCATTATGATTACCGGTTATAGGGTTAAAAGGGCGTTTTACAAATTAATGTCATAGCTTAAATGTATACACAAATTTTATCAGGCCAGTTTTCCCTATTTTAGTTTATCTTAACTAATCATGCAAATTATAGTGGGGGCCGCGACCTAGGTAGAAAATTACTTAGAGGCCGCTGAGCTCGTAATACACCACCGAGTATGCTCTTAGTAATTTGTTACATTAGTCAGACTTTTCATCTGGAGCTCATTGAAAGTATTAATTTTCATATTTCAAGGGTCTCTAATTCGTTAATTTAAATATACGTCAGTCAATAATTTGGGGTGACCCATTCTTTTTTCTCAATAGTATCTAATAAAATGAATATGTGGAATTATTACAAAAACTAGTTTTGTGTGTGTGGAAGCAAGATAGGACTGATATTGCCAGTACTCTCATTATAAAAGTTGCAAGTGTTATATAATCTGTGATTGTTTACTGTTTTAGTTTTACAATGGTCACAGAGCTTTAAACGTAGATTTAAAAAAATGAATTTAAGTACCGGTAATAGTTGTTTATTTTAGTTCACATATTTAAATTTATTCACTAATGATTAAATTTTACACATAGAAATAGTGGTTATCTTGTATTTTTGGGAAGTATATTTGAAGAATAACATTTCAAATAGTATTGTTTAAAGCTGATTATTTTTCTCTATGTGGATTACTAACATACTACTATTCTAGAACGACTAATAGCTTTAAAATATTTAAAAACTCTTAAAATAGATATCCCAATTGATCTGATAGAACACATGATTTGACGGTAACATGACTTCAATTTTATAGTAACGTTGAAGTGCCCCAATACTTGCCAAATTGATTTATAGTAACTAATATTACAATAAATATAGAGCTTTGATATCTCTTATTATTCAAAATTAATAAGCTCCTCATAGGCCTAATTTACGGGTTTAAGAAAAATATTTCATGGGGTGATAAACGTTAACAGTTTTTATCTGTAAAGAAAATTAAAGTATTGTAGATAAAGTGGTTAGCATTCTTGATCCCCTAAAGCTTGATGTCTCTGTTCCTAATCCAGGTGAAATCTGTTGGTTTCAGGACAGCATTATCCCTATCAGGACATTTTACCTTTAATCAAATTAAGTGTTTTGAGATTATGTGAGGGCTGAGTTTCTTGATGCTGGGTAGTTTTAGATAGATGGTATCAGAAATCGCCTGAATCGCTGCACTAATGTTAGAAAACAGGCTTTCAGTATTTTAAGAAATTAATTTGTATTTAATAATCAAATTTACAAAGCCAGGAAAGAAACATTTCAATTATCACTTTTCAATATTTGTACTTTAATAAAAAATCTAAGTAAATAACTTAAGATTATTTTAAAATATTACCATTGACTTTTGACCATTAACACTCTAAATTCTGACACTGGTTTATATAATGTACTAGCTGTCCTGATCCGACTTTACACGGATAGGCAAATCAAAGTTAAATGTATATTAACCAAAAAAATGTATCAATAAATATATTATGTACTATGTATTTCTTATGGGGATTTTTAGTAACTTTGACCCCCAAACCCCCCCTAAAATTTCAAATTTTTTGAAAATCTTTCTTAGCGAGCACCCAGGGTCGTAGAGGAAGCTTCATACCAAATTTCATTCCAATCCGATCAGTGGTTTTCTTTTGTAACTTTGACCCCCAAACCCCCCTAAAATTTGAATTTTTTGAAAACCTTTCTTAGCGAGCACTCTGGGCCCTAGAGGAAGCTATACAGGGTATATCAGAGCAGGTGGCCGGCTTGTATAGCATTGAAACGAGTATACGTAGGCATTTAGTTTAAACTGATAACCCCCTATTTCGACCCCAAGGAATTCAGGAAAAATGTTTTCAACCCTCTAAAATGCCTCAAAAGGGTATTTTTTGGTACACTGAGCATTAAAACAAAATTGTTTTCATTTATCTTGCACCGTCAATACAGGGTGGCCCGAAACATCATAAAAAGTTAAGTTTACATATATTTAAGTTTATATAATATTTAAAAATATTGTTTTTCCTCGTTTAAAAATCCAGGTTGTCAACATTAAATCATAACAAAATTTAAGCTAACATAAAATAATACTGTAATAACATTTGTAACAAAGAAATATGAAAAAAATTAACTTATAACATACACAAAAATTCAGTAATTCTAAGAAAAACAATATTTTTCTGTAAATTTTAAGCCAATAGAGAAATGAAAAAAATTCTAATATGAAAAATGTTGATAATTGTAAGGGCTTCAATTTGATATGTAAGATGACCCACATTGCAATTTGAAAATTAAAAAAAATTTATGTCAGATGTAAAAAGATATGTAAACTTAAGTTTTTATGATGTTTCGGGCCACCCTGTATTGACGGTGCAAGATAAGTGGAAACAATTTTGTTTTAATGATCAGTGTACCGAGACCTTTAAAATTTCCCAAAAACCAACCCCCACCCCCCAAAAATACCCTTTTGGGACATTTTAGAAAGTTGAAAACATTTTTCCTGAATTCCTTGGGGTCGAAATAGGGGGTTATCAGTTTAAACTAAATGTCTAAGTATTCTCGTTTCAATGCTATACAAGCCGGCCACCCGCTCTGGTCCTGTATATCAAATTTTATTCCAATCCGTTTGGTGGTTTTTGAGATTTCGTGCTGAGCGAGTCGGTGAGTGGTTTTTGAATTTTATATATATAGATTTGTTATTCAGTGGTGTAGTAGAAAATTTTGTGAATACTGGGATCAGGGAAATAGTGAGGTGTTCTGCATGCATGCTAACTACAGTTTTGGCATACCTTCCAATTGCTGTTGCAATTTAATCACAGAACATAATTCTTTTTCCTTGTCAAATCTCAGTGTTCAAAACCAGGGACAATAGGTGCTAATAATTTTGAGTTGTAAACAGATTTAAAATTGATTGTGAGTTTGATGAAAAGGTGGTTCGCTACGAGAAAATTACTTGTTTCTTTTTCATGACTTCAAAAAGTGCAAAACAAAGCTACATAATTAGTTACTAGGTAGAGGCAAAAATGACTAATCCAGTTTGGTTATAAAAAAAAATCTAAGGTTACATTGTGGTGGGAAAAGGGTGACCATAGGTACACACATTTGATTTTAAAAAAACCTTTATAATTTGCATGAAATTTTTTTATTATTTCAGTTAGTCCAGTAACCTAGTACATCGTAAGTTGCATCAAGTGGTGGTAGTAAGTTTTCTTTTTCTTGTATGGGATGTGACCGAGGTGCAAAATTCAAGTTTTCGGCCTCGGCACTCCCCCGGATCACTTTTGAATATCCCAAAAACTATGAAATTTTCGCACTTTTTTCGGGTTCATTTTGACCATGAAGGAGCATGTTTTCAACAAAGACCATTCTATACATTTTTAAACTAAATTAAATTTGCTACAATCTGAGATCAAGATGGGGTTGGTAGACCTAATAGTTTCTGAGATACGGGCTTTCAAAGTTTTGCAAATTTTCCAAACTTGAAAATTTTAAGCTAATTTTCATGATTCATCATATCTTCAATAACCTGTCTGATATGAGTAAGTGAAGTAAACATTTATTCAATTTAACATTTTGAAATGGTGTGGTAGAGAAGGTGGGAGGGGGGGATGTCACTGTTCTCAACCAGACGATGTCAAGTTATTGGATGATTGCTATCCACGTCTTTTATAATTGTTTGTAATAAGCCTTTGTTGTTTACATTGTGAAACGTATCCATCTGCAGAGGAGGATTCTGTTCTACAAGTTCATTAGCAGAGTAAGGTGTCGAGCGTTGAATTTTCCTTCAGGATGTACTGAGTTTTTGGGAGGTAAACCATCATTATTCCTCTCATCGCGTGGAATGTCCCTAATCCATAAGTCGTGCCAATACCATGTAGTAATGAAGACAGGAACGAGCGGGGCCGCACCAATGATATTATCTAATGTGCTAGAGCTACACACTTCGTGCAATATACATCCAGAATCCCTCGTTTATGTGAGAGGATCAAAGTTTCCAAGAACAGTTTGAGCGACTC
>JAGFPH010002411.1:47043-66605 GCA_018207615.1 Philaenus spumarius | reverse complement strand
CGGATCTAAATGGCACAAATAACTAATTACAAGTACACGATATTAACGAGTGAATCTACCTATCGGTCCTTTGCTATCAACTGAGAGGTGAGGGAGTTTTGAAATGAAGTGGAGGGGGGGACACACACGTTTTTTATTGCCCGCTGTCTTACTAGGGGGAAGAAAAGCATTGAAAGGTACATAGCTTAAAATTAAGCATGTCCCCTTATCTTATCAACTCGGTTTTCTACCTCTCAATGTTTATCGTCATTCCTATATCTATGTATCCTCCCCCTTCAAAATATTAAATTGAATAAATGTTTACTTCACTGACTCACATAAGACAGTTTGTTGAAGATATAAACATGAAAATTAGATACAAATTTATAAGTTCCAAGAATTTACCAAACTTTAAAAAGCGGTACCTTGGAACTACACTTAATGTAAATGTTTGTTAAATAAATTTGTAATTTAATTTCAGTCATCTGGTCGAGAGTGATGACCTCCCCCCTTCCACCAAGCCATACCCTACTCCCCCGCACCCCTTCAAAATGTTAAATTGAATACATTTTAACTTCACTTGCTCATATCAGACAGGTTATTGAAGGTATAAAGCCAATTAATTGCATATGATGAAACATGAAAATAAGCTGAAAATATCGTTATGTGTGGAAAATTTGCCAAACTTTAAAAACCCGTATCGCGGAAACTATGAGCCCTACCAAACCCATCTTGGTCTCAAATTGTAGCAAATTTCATCTAGTTTAAAAATGTATAGAATGGTCTTTGTCAGCTATATGTCCTTCGTGGTCAAAATGAGGAAAACAAGAAAAAAGTGCAAAAATTTCAGGTTTTGGGATATTTAAAAGTGATGGGGGGGAGGGGTCAAAAACTTGGATTTTGCATCTGGGTCACATCACGGTACAAGAAAAAAAACAAACCTACTACCACCACTTAATGCAACTTAAGCCTTTCATGACAAGGTCACTGGACTAAATCCACATTTAAAAAGAATCTAGTTAATAAACTACTAAGATTTTCCCTCTCAAAGATTTGCTTAAGATGGATTAATTGTACAAGGTTGCTACAATTATGACAAACTAATATTTTTGATATTGGACAATTTAATTTGATTTTTGAAATTTTACATCTAACGTTATAATAAGCTGATAGTTTCCCGAACTTTCTTTCAAAAATCAAAGCAACGGGGGGAGCAAGGTATTATAAAAAATCTGCAATCTTAAGATTAAACTCAAAGTTTTTGACAGATTACCATTTGTAACAGATATATTCATCTGTAGGAGAGAGAGCACCTGAATGAAGTAGTTCTACTGAGTAGCAAGCCAGGCTTCTAAAAAGAGACAATTCATTTGGAGAAGAGTGATATTTTGGGTGCTAGAAGACCTGATCTTTTCCTACCCCTTTTTGTCTTGCTGAGGTGTTATTAGACGTATAAACTAAAATGCATCATGTCCAACATGTTGGGAGCAATAGTTTGAGGGGGTGTAGAGTTGAAAAGTCACCAGTGGAATTCCAACTGCACGATTTTGCTAAAAGTCGCTTAAACTCCCACCTAGTAAATTAACAAATCCTTTTCCGAAGGCCAAGATTTACTTAATTCAAATTTTGCCAGTTCTGCTGTGAACGCAAAGCAGCACTCTGCTGATCCCACCTGTATTGTGGCTGACCCAATTTTTACTTCCATGGTCTAATAATATGCCCTGATTAACTGATAAAATTTTGACAAAATTAGAACTTGAACTACAAATTCTTCTTGGAAAATTTCCATCAACGTTAATTTTTGCTTAATTTACAAAACTCTTATTTCAAGTTTATTTAAATTTAGAAACAAAAGAAAAGAAAATACTGACCATTTGTCTATTTAAAATTGATGTACACGTAGTGGTTACATCATGTTTTGAATAAATACATTTTAATATGGAAGCATTCTAATAAATATATTTTGTAACAGCATACAATTTTCTTTATACTGCTTTAAATTTGATTTAAAGATCTTCGAAGTAGACCATAAGGTATTAATGCACTGTCAAAAGCTCCAATTTATTTTTAGTTTATCTTGCCCTCAGTATACTGGTTTTTGAAAGGGTACACATTTTTTATCCCATTTGCTCACGAAATTCAGTTTACGTACTAAACGTAATTGTAAGAAAAAAATATCCTTCACCGTATTCATCAAATTTTTAAAATTAAATTATTGGTTTTAAACATTCAAAGGATCTTATTTATAAATTATAATGTGTTGGAGACAGCTCTGGTAAATTTAGTAGACAAGAGTATTTTGTTGTTACCTGTAACATCGTTTGGATTTCAAACATTTATTTGAAGAGTTCATTTTCAAAACTACTAATGTTGGGAAAGTTCAAAATATTGGCATGTTAATCTTGTAACTTTGTTTCCAGTGTGCCGAGAACATTTTAGCAGTAATCTGACTTGCAGGATTTATAAAAACGTTGCATTTTTCTGAAAATAAAACGTTGCACAATTTGAAAATAATGAATTTTTATGTTGCAGGAGAGATCAGCTTTATATTTGTTTGCTTATGTTTTTTTTCTACAACAGAATCAAATTACTTAGAACTAATATTTATGTTTTGTCCACAGCAATGTTTTTAGAAGAAAGTGATGTATTCATGAACGCTCTAACAGCAGCCAATTCAATGAAAGAACCGCGGAAACGAAAACGCCGTGGTAGTATGAGTAAAGAAGGAGCTTCTGACGCCAAGAAAGATTCAAGTGGTAATAATTCCACTCCTCCTTCTTCACCTCTGCAAAATGATGATAAATCACCACCTATTGCTAAACCAACATTCAAAGTAAGTATCATGGCTACAAACAGAACTTGCTACCAATAAACAACTACTCTGACAGATCAAGAAGCTAAGAGAATAATTTGAATTCCAAAGTTTTAATTAAAAAAGTTAAATTTTACTGTACATGAATCTTGAAGAAGAGTTATAGTAATATGGATGCAAGTCATGTAACATTGTTTTAATTAATGAAATTTGTCACTTGGTATGACATGGTTTTTACCAAAGCTTGTCTTGGTTAAACCAGTCGCTCCAGTTATCTATTGTAAAGCCATGTGTTTTAAGTCTCAAGAAATGCTTAATTGTTTATCATGTTTCATTTACTACAACAGCATGAAACTCAAGTTTTTCTAAGATTGGCTTGTACACAAAATTAAAGACTAAATAACTAAAATGTTTATATTTTAAGACTCTGGATTATTATTCTAAATATATTTGTGAAGTTGTATGTTCATAAGAAGCGCGAATAATGACAATGTCTCTGTCCAGATGAAATTTGCTGAGTAACATTCTAATAAGGATTATTTTAAACAGACTGATAAATAACTGAACACAACATGTTTGCAAAAATCGGCTGAATCCTTTCCATTGTAATGTTAGTATTTTACTATAAATTAACCTTCTGTCCGGACCGACGTCCCTGGGACGGATGGATGTGGCTTAAACCCACCCCCTGTCCGCTCCTGCACTCGCCGAGCACTCATCTCCTCAGTACCCTCCTGTCTGCCGCTAGCAACAAATATATAAACATATTCAGACAAATATTTAGAATTGTAACAGATATCTCGAATAAATGCACTGTTTTATTATTAGTTGAAAACTGTCCAATTGTAAGGGTTTACAGAAACCTTTATATTTTCGAAACTGTAAGAGTGATGTCTGAATGAAAGGCAGTTTTAGAAAATTGAAATCTTGACGAATCCAAAGGTATTTTTATATTATTGTCAAAATATTCCTTTCGAGCGATATTGAGTTTTAGAGAAGTGACAAAGTTAAGTAATTTCATTGTGTTTTCACGCACGCCAATAGCTTTACAGAAAACTACAATTTTAAAACTATGATTACATATGTAAATATACGTTTTAGAAAAAAAAATTTAAATACAAAAATTAAAGTTTAAATCATTTCCTTTCAAACGGTTTTTGTTTGATTACGATTAGATGATTTTTAGTGTTCCATAACAAGTCGTCCCAGGGACGGAGGTCCTCATCCGGACTAGGAACAAGGGTCCGGGCAGAAGGTTAAATCAAATTTGTTGATCTGAATTCAATTAGACAATTTTAAAATAACGATTTGTTTTTCAGTTCTACCAAGAGACATTGGAAACGTCTATAGAAGGAGATGAAGAACAAGACAAAGCTGAAGTGGAAGAATCACTAGAATTTGCTCCTCCAGATCAGGAGATGAGCGATTTGTCTAAAGAAAGATCATGTGAGTTATTTTATCAATCGTTCATTTTGTTTCAAGGGATGTATCTAAAGAAATTTGTAGGTTAAATTATTTCTATTGTGCTTGATGTACGTAGAGATTGTAGCTAGTTGAAAATAATACAAGACGCTAATTAAATAAGATTGTTAAAATTATTAGTTAAGATTTGGTAACTCATTAGATGTTGAAGTAAGGTTAGGCTTTTCTAATATATAGCGAGGGAGCCCATGATATCAAATGTTCCATTATCACGGATTTTATAAAGTTGGATAACAATTTGCAAGTAAACGTTTACAAACTTTTCTAAAAAAAACATGCTTTCCATCCAAGCAAGGGTACATTCACTAGCTTATTTCCTTATTCCCGTTGTTTTTATTAATATTGGTTAGTTGATGAGTTGCGCATATTGAGCACTAAATGAAATGTTATTTTTATTATTTTGGTAAACATAATAAAGTTTTCATTAGCGTCTTTAATAATTTTGCTAAGGTAGGTAATCTGTTTTGACGATTTTTCAAGAGTCCTGCTAATCCGATCCCCGTTTGTCCGGACATCCGGTTACAATGATTTTTATAGATTTACCCATTTAAAACTTGTATTACGTTATTTTAGGACAAATTCTGTCTGATCCATACTGTTGGCAATGTCATCTAGTCTGGATTAGCAGGACTCTTACTGTAGTTGAAAGCGTAAGAGATTTTTAACTTTGATTTTATTTTGTAGCTGTTTCGCCCGAGCCTGTCAAACCGCTCTTCAAAGCTGATGTTTATGATAAATCCGGAACTTTGGTGAAAGGAGTCCTGGTTCATTTAAAGTCTCGCAAAGTCCCAAAGAAAACTGTCTGTTGGAAAGAAGAGAAAGAATTAGAGGAAATACGTTATTTCGAAATGGATGAAACCGAAAGAGGTAACTATTTAGACAACTTTTGTATTTAGAATTTGGTAATATTGTATTACAAATAATGTGGCAGATACAGGAAAAACTAATTAGTCTTCAAATTCCAGAAGTTAATGTTGGTTTTATTCTTCTTTCAGTAAATGTAACCAAGAACTTCTTGGATATGAAACAAATGGAAAGGATAAATGAAAGAGAGAATTTCCAAATGGCTAGAAAACTAGGTAAGTTTTTTTGCAATAATATCTAGTCTAATGGTTATGTTAGAGAATGGACCATAATAAAATTAATTACTTTACATTATATGCAACATTCCTGCCAACTTAAACTTTATCAGTAGGTATTTTGTTTTGTGACTGAAGGTAAATCAATAGCTCTAATGAAAACTAACAGCAACTTTGGTCGAAGTTAGTTCATGATTGTGGTAATGGTTTAACTAGTGAAGAAGAGTTGGAGGTTATTATGATTCTCTTTTGTATTCTCCTTCTTAAATTTTCTGATAATTAGACACATTTGTGTCCTGTGTTCCTATAACTTATTATTGGAAAGATTTCTATTAATCTAACATAATTTTACCAACAGAACCATGTACTCAAGCAAAATATTTTTTTATTTCCTTGTAATTTTGTCTAAGTGAACAGTGACCAAATAATTATACAAAGCTTAATAACTTAGTATTTTTTTTAGAACAAAAAATAAAGTGTAAACTAAAAAAATGTATAATATAAAATAATAAATTATATGTACCTGTAAAGTAATTCTTGAAAGGCAATTTGTTTGCAAATTCCTTAGATTATATTGAACTCTTCATAAGTTATACCAATTTTAGTAAAAATGTTTGAGTAAACCACAAAATAAACCCTGTTACTTATTCTAGGCCTGCTGCAGTATTTAAGTGCAGATTTCCTAAAAGGTTAAAATTATAGCTAATTACAAATTTAATATATCTGGATTCCATGTTTTATTATTTAGTTTGAAAAAAGATATATTGTCAAATGTTTAATATTGTTTTATTAATTGATTATATTAATTTATTATTGTTGTAGCTGTTGAAGACATAATGGAAGAGAAAGTGAGATGGAAAGCGCTGGTTCCTTGTGATTCTTCCGGAGCTGCTGTTATCTCAGGAAAAAATAGTATAGAAAAGGACATCCAGTATGCTAGAGAAAAAACTGTAGCAGCAGCATTTTACTTCAATAAAAGAGCGTAAGTGTTAAATTTAACAAAATAAATACTTTTAAAGAAATCATTTTAATAGTTTAGTGTTTTTTATAATAAATGTACAAAGAATTTTGACCAAATCTTACGTATTTTAACACATTTATCCAATAGCATAGGACAAAGCTTTGACAAGAAGCTTAGCTGACAAAAAACAATAAATATACAAGAAACACAACTTATTCCATTGACAGTTTCATAGCTCCGTAGCACTAAACCTAAAAGATGAACTAAAAACGGATGGACCAAGCGCCTATGTAATTTCATCTACGGATTGCTCTTTATTCTTTTTTGTTTTAATGGGCAATGTTAAATTACAACATACTCAATTTCTAATAATGTTTTTTGTGTGTGATTAGCTTTCTAATTTGTTTACTTTGTTGGTTGTTGTATTTAAGCTAAAACAATTTTGTATAAAAATTATTGCATTGATCAAACACTGTATTCTACTTAATTTATAAATGTTTTCAGTGACATGGCTTTTAAATTATCTGCATTTATTTCGTTATAAATCAATAATATTCATATTTAAGTTATCATTATCTGAACAGAAATGGCATAATTAGAAATAGTAAAATGTTTTAGAACTTGTAATTTTAAATAAGTCAACAGTAGATTCAATACAGTTTTCAATACAAATAAGGTTACCAATTACCAGTTAATTTGTGCTGACAAGAGACAAATTTAATCAAATGTTATGTGAACAAAAACAGACAAATTAAGTAGAATCAGAAAGCGAACAATATTGTATTTCTTTTTCTCAATGACACAGGCAATGATAACCACCTAGGTTTTTCGCCTTTAAAAACAAAAAAAAAAACAAAAAATATTCTCAATGACAAGCAATATTTACTGCTAACATTAAAAAAATGAAGTAACTGGCCTGTCAAATAAAAGTGCCAACTATATTAGGTTATCAAAGTTAGCCTGCTAAGTTAATAATAGCTAAGAAAAGTTTTAACTAGGAAATCAAAACTGTTTAATCTAAAGGCATCAGTTCTAATGCATCTTCTGTATTATTTCCGACTGTCATGGTTTTATTAATAATAGCAACATTGCCAGCACAACCTTCTGTTAAATCAGGGGACATTCAGTCGTGCAATACAGGACTGCTCTGATTGGCTCTTTCAAACCTCGGCCGATCTCGCCATAAAATTTTTCTGGTGCTCTTTTTACTTTCTTACTTTACATAATTACTTTTTTTTTACAGAATTCCCGATTGTCCTGCGGAACCTGACTTGGAGATCCATGCCACCACCGATCCTGCAATGATACCTCTTGAAGACATCACCGGTATTACAGATTCAATAAATGACTTCACTTCAACCCCTTGGCCAGAACCTCAGGTGCAAATCGTTGTGCCTCCTCAACCGGAACCTATAATGCCTCCTCACCCGATTCAACAGATGCCTCCTGTATTTGCGCCTCAAGGTCCACCAGCCTTTGTTCCTGGACCTTTCCAACCAGGCCCACCTGGGTTTATGCCACCTTCTCAGTTGCCACCTGGTGATTGGAGGGTAAGTTATTCTTTGTTAGTCATTTTTATTAAACCATTTCTGCGATAAAAAAAGGCAGTAGTCCCTTAATAGTTTAAACTTTGGTTAAGCATTGTTGACAAGAAAATTATGTAAAAATAATGAATATTAACGATACATAACCTAGGTTTTTGAAAAACAAAGGAAATAGGGTATAGAAGTGGTCTTACAACCGCAAAATTTAAGAGATAATCTGTCAAATTCCATAAGAGATGACTAAATTTTCTTCAGTTTAAATTGAGTTTGATTTTGTGTTGAAAGTTGATATACCATGAGAATCTTTATAACCCACTACTTGAAAAATAGTATTTGAACCAAAAAAGATTTAAATATACATAAGAAAATACATTTTAATTTCATTAAATTTTTAAAATACGGCAATTTAAAATAACAAACTAAAAAAATTTAGTCATAAATAAACAAAGGTACATTTATACAAATGTGTTGTAAATAAATACAAAATATTTGAACTTATCCCTTTTTTTCTTCTTATTGTTCCCAATTCTGAATTACTCAGTATTGTAACCCATCCTATGTTCTAATATTAATAATAATTTTAGATAGTATACATTCTTAGGTTATAATTTTGATTGAATTCCTTATAATTTATAGACTGGAGATGGAAAGATACTACCCGTACCTGAAATGTACCCACCACAAACTCTATTAGGACCGATGGGCCCACCTATGATGCCACAACCGTTGATGCCCCCACACGGACCACCGGATATGGGCTATCCTATGGGTATGCCAGGACCTATGGACGATATGGGACACTTTGGACATCCTTTCCCGATGGGGCCCAATATGGGGCCTCCTGGAATGATATCTCCGCCTTATCAACCTCAAGGCCCGATGCAGGGTCCCCCACCTCCACAAGATTACCCGGGCAACAGTAACGATAGGTTTAGAAACGATGACCACGGTGGCGGAGGAAGAGGAAATTGGTATTGCGGAAATGGACCCGGGCCGTACAAAGGAAACCATCGAGGAAACTGGAGAGGAGGCATGGACAGGAGAGATAATAGAGACCGAGATAGAGATTGTAAGTAGAGCTCACTTCATTTTAGATATATGAATGTATTCTTTAAATACCACTGTCTTATATATTTTGTCTACGTTATACTCGGATCAATTAATTAAAACAACTAATAGTTTATTGCGCTGTATATGTGTTAATAAAAGCAAAATGCTTTAATAATATTAAAGTACAATATATATAATACTTTGTGACATTAACTTACAAAGTTGCAACATTAGTATTGTTACCTGCTTTACATAACTTAAACAAGTAATATTTTATTTGTATAGTAGTATTTCGGCCATTTGCTACCAATTTTAAAACTAAATTATAATACACAATGTTTCGAAAGAATGGATCAAAATACTTGTTTGCAAGTAAACAAATAAAACAACCAAATAGCAAACAGAAACCTAGTAGAGGCCTATGTTGTTACCTACCCTAAAAGTGACAAGGATCCTGAAAATCATAAATTTAATTTGGAGGAAACAGCAAAACTAATTTACTAAAGGAAACTTGTTCAAATGAGAATAATTAAAAAGTCATGTATATAAAGACAACAAGGTTCATAAGATCTTCCAAATTCAAAGACAGTAGACGCCTTCTGTAGCTACTGTACTTTACTTTTTTTTAGGAAAGTTAAGTAGTGGTGCCAGCCTATATAATATGTTAACGTATTATGACTGTAAGTTTAAATTCAAGTTTGGTTGTTTTTATGTTGTCGTTGTCGGTTAAAGAAATTATACTGCAGCCATTTATTTAGTGAGAAAGTAAAAGTTATAATTGGAAATGAAACTGTGCCCTTACCAGATGGCCAAAATTCTAAAAAAGGGGGTTTGTATAATACATAAATACCCTTTTATCTGAGTGTGAAAGCACTTGGTTGAAAGAGGTACACAAAATTCTGAAAAGCGTTTATGGTCCACAAGGAGTTCTGCATTTAAGATTCCAAGACCCTCCTTAGCTGTGTAGTCTGGGACAAACATTCATATGATTAAATTCAACAAAAGATAAGGTCACAATGGAGTGTAGACGGTGGGGCTCCTTGAAGCTGTTAACAGAAAAAGGAAAGGAGAATCGTACATAAAATTAACGTGTAACCTTATGAACCTAACTACTATGTAAGGCCCTTTTGGTTAATTTTAGTACAAAAATAACTGAAAATCAAGTTTTATCATCTTGAATCAAAAGTAGCATTTCTTGTTTAATTACTCAGTTCTAGTATTATAGTACTAGATTTTTTGTTATTTAAATGTAAGGTAATAACATAAGCCTTGACGTCTAAGTTTAATTTTAAGTTTTTACTTGAAAACGTTAAATGTGTACAAAACTGTATATGAATTAACACTGTTGTGATGATAATTTTTTTATTTCTTATTTTGCAGCAAATAAAAGCTGGGGATGTAACAGTCGAGGAATTTGCAACATGTTCATCAAGCGGGGATTCTGTAAAAACAACAAGTGTCACTTTAGGCATCCAAACTCAAACAGAAACTAGATAAGAGTGCGAGTGTTAGAGTGGCTGTGATATTACAAATGATAGTTTCGCTGTATAAATTGAAATAAAAACAAAGCAATATAATTTTATATAATTCTCAATTTGATGTAAATAAAGTGATAATGGTGAAATTAAACATTAAATCGTGAAAGGTTAACATTAAATCAAAACGGTAGCATTTTAAATATTTTATTGAATCATGTACAGTATATAGATGAAATGTGCAAATTAACACCTAAATTTTATTTAAAATTGTTGAAACTTAATTTGTATATTTTATGACAGTTGATTTGTTAAAATTGTATCTATAAATTAAAAATCTGCATGCGAGCATGAAATTGGTTTGATTATGTAAGAGTATATTTATTTATTTTTTAAATTGCTACGTGTTTTCTTTTATCTCTACCAATCAGGTAAAATGTGGACAGCGAATTAAAGTACTGAACAGTGTTTGAGAATATATGAATTTTATTAATTAATAAGAAATCGGGCTGTGATTTACTTTTAAGATTACTTGCATTTAGGACGAATGCAGTACATTTTAATCATGATAATTTACTTCCTGTAAAAGTAGGCATTAAGTTCTTTCAGAAAATTATTTTTACAAAATGTTTATAATATTTATGAACATGGCGAAGAATGTAAATTTATTTTATATGATGTAAATAATGTGACTGTGTAATAATATTTATTATGCATTACTATTTTTTATTGTAAATAAAATTGTAGATACATTTTTCTGAAGATGTTTATATTTGTGTTTTTTTCTTAATAAAACTTTGTCACACCTCTAATCCCGTAAAGTACTGATGGAATAATCTAATTACTTATTTGTAAAATATTTTATTCCAATACAAAAAATAATCAAATAATTATTTGAATAAAGATAAAAAAAAAGTTTTCGGTTCAGTATGGTTGAATTATTTGTTACGGTTACATATCGCAGGTGATATTTTACCTCCTAAGTGACAAAATTCACATTTTATGATTTAAGTACAGTAAGACCTCGATGATCCGGTGATGTCGGATTATCGAATATGCCGGATTATCGAGGACTGCCTTTAAAATGGTTTAAACAGGGAATAAACTATAAATAAACGCACATGTACTGTGTATGAACAGGTAAATTACTTGTTGAAATTACGTAGCATTAACTGCGTAGAGAAATTGCCGCTAACTAATAAATTTTAAAAGCCTAAAACAAAATCATTTTGTACATAAAATATTTATAATATAAGCTCTCTGAGCGCTGGATTGTAAAAAATGTAAAAAAAAGGTTCCGTAAACCTATACTATCGTGCGAGCGACGCGCTGATGTTATAATTGTGATCATAGCCCCAGGCTTCAAGATGATAAAATATTTTTCCTATAATAACCTGATTAATTTTTTATAAGACATATCTAGCCTTTAAAATAATTTTAAGCACATATGAAGCGGAGTAATTATGTGTTTTGTGGTGTTTCAATGCCTCTTTTGCCGAAACAATATAAACTTACAGGAACAGCGTTAGGTAAGTGGGGGAGTATGGGCGTAGTAGTGAACAGCGGAGCAGACAAGTTACGGCGTGCGTAGTGATGCGTGATTGTTTGATGCTCATGATGTTTGAACAATCGAGACAATCGACTAATCACGCATTTCGTGTATCACTAGTTGGGTGTATTACTAAGAGAAGTAGACATAAGTCGTAAGTGATTTTTAAGTTTTACAAAATAAAGACTTTGTATATAGAAACTCGATTTTTTTAATTTTTACCCTAAAAGTCACTGATTTTTATTTCTGGGAACTAGTAGAAATCCTGAAAGCAGTTTCAAATCGAACAACTATTTACAAGAAATTCAATGTATCTTTTCCCAAACACTTTAGTTGGTTCAAATAATCTTCATTAAGTGGAATACGTTTAACAAAATACTGTCAGCAACGAAAGTGTTAAACGGTCCCTTTAACGTTTTTAAAGGACGACGAGAGCACGTTGTTTTGAATCGGTTCGATTTTTAAGAGAAATTTTGATTGAAATGTTTGTTTTGGACAAGTTTATTGAGCAGTAGATTTTTACACACTGATTTTAACGGATGCGAAGCCAACAGACAGTGTAGACCGGGCTTAAATCACTCAATAATTACAAAAACTGCTATTTTTAATGAGTGCAAATTTTCAAGATGATTGATGCCGAACTATTGAGTCTGCCGGATTATAGAGTGTCGGATTATCGAGGTCTTACTGTGTTTAGAAGTTCAAACCATCGACCACAGAATTAAATAGACTGGACAAGTTGAACGTAAGAGTGAAGCCAGTTTTAGAGTCAAATACTCGCACAATAAATATGACGGATGCAAGTCGCGGGCAGCCCTTACATGTTGCCACATTACCCGCGAAACGAAGCTCGTATTCTAACTGTTGTATGATAGAAACTACAATAGCAAATTTTTCAAAAAATGTAACTTTCAGACGCTTACATGACGCACCTGCCCTAAAAACAAAAATGTTTCTTGCAATGCAACTTTTTGACGTCACGAATTAAAAAATATAAAAAAGTTAGGACTTTATTCGATTTTTAAAGTGCCAAACCATATTTATCTTCAAATTGTGAACACACCATTAGCGTCCCACACTATTAAACTGTAAGTGTGTCAAATTTCAAAGATTTTCAGCTATTGAAATCATGGTGTAAATGAATAGGGCGCACTGAAAATTTCACTCATCTCTAGGCCCGCTCGACGTTTCTATCCTCACACAAGATGGTTGACCTAGCTTCAATTCCCACAATGTACAGGCTTATGGCATGACCAGTCTATTTAATTCTGTGGTCGCTGGTTCAAACCCTACAATCTAGTAAATATCTCATATGTTTAGAAATAGTATATCATTCACATAAAGGTAGCGGGAAATGGGGAAAAACTTTAGAATGTTACCTTTGGCGTTTACTTTACTTCCGCCCTCCTACTCTCAAACCACATATATATGAAAAATGGTCTCTAGTCGAGATTCAAACCCGGTATCTTCTGAAACGACCTTGATCTCTCGGACAGCTTGGGCTCTTTTTAGGCACGTGTTTTGACTAGTAGAAGCCAAGGTCAAGCACAAAGGGCCTAAACAATCGAACCTTTACCTACTGCCCTTTGATGCTCTGCCAGTTCCCATTATGTTCGTCTTTTTGCAGTTATGTCGTTGAACTGCTTAAAAGGAGCCTCAAGTTACAAACATAGTGGAGCAGCGATGTAGAATTAAATCATTAGTTTTATGATGCAACATGCAATTCACAGTGATTCATGAAACACTGCTTGACACTTAACTATGTTAGCCATATTTAAATGTACGTCACATTTTATTATCTCACAGCTTATGGCTTAACTTCCAGCTCAACTCTAAGACTTGCTGTTTCACTATGTTTGTACCTATAGAACATGTTTATACAAGCATTTTGTGAAGTCCGATGCTGGCTGCAAAAAAAAGAAAGCAATGGGTACTACAAGAGAGCGGCAGTGTCAGTGTGTAAAAAAGTCCCATTACATTCCGTTGTGGCATATTTTTTAACCAATCAAAAATGTGTTCGTAACGGAGGCCTTAGAGAAACAAATTATTACTACACTTTCATTATAATTCTCCTCATGGGGGTACATATTAGATGCACCTAAGAAGTAGGTTTTGGAGTCCTTCACAATACCTGAGTCAAACACCTTATACATACAACTCCCATACAGAACACCTATAGAATCACAAACATACAACAAACACTATAAGTTTTCTTCTGCTCGCGTCTTCTTTTAGGATTTTTTTACTGTGCAGACAATATTAGAAGTGTTGACAAAAACAGAGTGTGACAACCTTTGTTCTGTGAAGCTTTTATGTTAGCTTGCTCTACTGTACCTACTGTGCATCCGGGCTTTAGTTGGCAGTACAGGACATACGGGCGGTTGCGGGTCTACCACCCGTCCTGACAACATGCGACTGCGGCTGTCGCCGCGATTATCGTTACTCACAGGTGCATTAAAAAGAATGTTCACAAGTTATAGTTACCGCCTAGTCTTCAACTTATATTCAGTATTGTGAACAGTAATATAAAAATGATTTAAGAAATAATAAATGTTGATAAAATACAATTATGGCTGTGTAATAAATATTAAAAAAAGGAATGTTGTCTACAGTAAGTTATAGGATTGTTTTGCAGTAACCGTAAACAAACCCAAGACTACAAATAATATTATTTTTGTTATGAAGGAACAGTTTTGGCCCAGTTAAGTGATGTGACAATAGAAATAACCCAATGCTCTGGCGTTTCCTGTAAACCGATATAAGGAATAGATTCCTGTTCTGTCCCATTTCATTGTTCAGTGTTAGTTTGTTCTCGGATGGTTTAGGGTGTGTTTGAAGATACAGTGGTGCACATTTTAGTGTTATTTAAAATATAATGTGACACCACATTACATATATATTGGTACATTAGTGTAAAAAAGATAAAACTGTTAAACATTGCGTTTAAATTTATATATAAGGCAAGCAGAAACACACGATAACACCGCGCCACTTACAAATACGCAATGATAACTCTTGACTTATGCGGCTCCTACTGCTTAACAAAGCAGCCCAAGTAAAATTACAAAAATTAAATTTATCTATTTTTGTACGACTTTTCCGCTTGAAAAAATTGCCTGACCGAAAATTGTTTTAAATCCTCGCTTCATTTATTATGTCCTTCTCAGTTGCGTTTTAGTTATAAAAGCCTATACAAAATATGTAACAAATGTATATTATTATACATTTCTTGATGTCATGTAAGGAAAGACAGTTTTATTAGCTTTAATTCAATACCATTTATCTACGACCATTGCAATAAACACCAATAACGCTATTACAAGTAACATCAGAAAGAGGTACATTACAAACCAAAAGCCAACCCGATTAGGTAATGATATCTTTACCTAACAGGAGTCACTTTACATAATAGGCTCTAGACCAATGAGAGCTCGTCATTTGACGGAAGTAGAGTTGTAATAAAAATAACGCTATTCGTACATCAGCTGATTGTACCCATACGTTCCGGATGTTAGTGTGTTATTGTAACTAACCTCAAACGTGAGTTGACGCATTCCGCAAACATGAGTGATAGTGATGAATTTTGTTTAACTCCAGAGGAAATTAATACAAAAGCAAATTCGGCTCTGAACAATTTGTTGCCAGAAAAATCTAAATTTCGTTATGAAAAGGTTTATAACCAGTTTATGGAGTGGAAAACTAGAAATGGTGTTAGTTCGTTTTCCGAGAATGTTTTCATTGCGTATTTTGAGGAATTGGCCCAAGATAAGAAACCTAGTTCGCTTTGGTCTATTTATTCAATGATTAAATCTACAATCAACATAAAAACATCAAATAGACATATCAAAATATTTCAAGCTCACAGCTCTACTGAAAAGGAAATCAGAAGGGTACATTGGTAAAAAAGCAAAAGTGTTTTCATCAGATCAAATAAAAATGTTTCTTGATCAGGCACCAGACGAAATCCACCTTTTTACAAAAGTAAGTATAGTGTTATTAACATAATTGATATAAGTTTAATACTTTTTTAGTATGGTTATGAGTAAAAGGAATGTTAATTTCTCTCCTGTTAAAAGGGTATCAAATTGAAGAATTATTACACACTTCTTATTTTTTTACACCCTGTATATTTTTGGTCGTAGATAAAGTAGTGTATGCAACGATTGTATTCAGCCTTTAAGCCACTCGTGAGATATTTAGAACACTCGCTTCGCTCGTGTTCCAACTTACATCTCACTCGTGGCTTAAAGGCCTTCATAATACAATCGTTGCGTAAACTACTATTACGAAATTACGTAATCAATGAATTCATAGAGCGGCCGATGTCAGCAGTGTGGGTAGTAGTACGGAAACTTCATATGAAATGCATTAGCATAGTCTTTCCCGTACTGCCAACTAAAGTCCGGACGCACAGTAGACGTGGGCTGTTCTAGAACCAGCCACTTTGGCCATTGGTGAGTAAGTTTTTGCTGTGTCGATGTAAATTGAAATCTTCTCTACACAGTAATGTCGGATTCCCAATTGTTGAAGAAGTTGGGAAAAAATATTGCTCTGGGGTAGGGAAATTACCGTTGTGCGATCCCAGAGTATCCTTCTCAGAGTCCCATCCAACAACATCAAACATGTCATGAGCTGACTCAAAAAACCTATGGAAAACTGGAAAAGAACAAAGTCTATCCAAACTAAATAGATATTCGCTTCAGCTTCGCCATGTCTGAAAAAGGTAAAATCAACATCTGGCAAAGATATGATTCTAACAAACAACAATAAACGGTATCAGTTAACTGACACAAACTTTCTCCCAACTTACTGTAGTCAAAATAATATTGTTTTTAATCATTTTATTTACTACTTTTTAGAACAAAACAAAAAATAATATTCTACCTACGTCAATCGTATAAGAAAATTATTGTCCCAGGCGGGATTCGATCGCGCTACCTTTGAATTACTGGCCGTGCTCGCTACCGTGGTGCTACCCCGTGCGGCCGCTGCCGCGATGCTAGATTGACAACACAAACTTGTTTATTTTTAAACATTTCCCCATAATTATAAAACGCCGAAGTTTTGATAAAAGCGGGTGGTGTCATTTTGTTTGGCATCTTAAGCACTATAAATACTGAAAATTTTATCAAAATCGTTATAGCCGTTTTTGAGAAATTTGCATTTTTGTCGTTTTTTATGGGTTTTTAGGGGTAAATTACCCTTCAAAATTAAAAATTCCAAAAATGAAAAAAGCGCCTGGAGATATTAGGGTTTAGTACCTACAAACCAAATTTCATGTAAATCGGGCCAATAGTGTCCTCTCTGGTCGTGTATACATACTGACAGACAGACACCACTCTAAAAACACTTTTTTGGGTTCAGGGAGCACCAAAACAAAAATTCCACTAAAAATATTTTTGGGTTCAGGGAGCACCAACACAGATAATTGCACTAAACAATTTTTTGGGGTTCTGGGAGCACCGAAACAGATAATTCAACTGAAAATTCAAATTCGAACATTTTTACGAAAACAATACTTTCTCCATATACTACGTATAGGGTGGAGAAAGTAAAAAAGGAGGCTTTCTTCCAACAACACCTCTATAGACAAGTTCTATCTTTATCCTTCTTACTTTCTCACTATACTATAGTATTCGCAAAAAAAATCGATGTTGAGATTTTTGTGAAAATATCCGTTTTTTGACTACCTGAGTCCAAAAAAGTGGAGTAGGAGTTTAACTAATAAATATTATTATTAGCTAGAGAGAAAATTATTCGATCGATTTCGAACAAATTTGCAAAAAACAAAAACAATTTTCAAAAAAGGTATTGAAACATTTTGAAAAACAACCCCCTTTTTGGCCAAAAAACCAGTTATTATTTTTTTATAAAAAACGACTAACGATTTTGATAAAATTTGGCTTATTTGTAGTCCTTAATGTACCGGTACCCTACCATTCGCAGAAAACCGTATCTTTCTAAAAATTCTTGTTTAGCTAATAATAATATTAATAACTGATTTTTGGCCAAAAAAGGGGATGTTTTTCAAAAATGTTCAAAACCTTTCTTCGTGCATCTATACAGGCCTAATAGAAGTGTTTTGTGCAAATTTGTTCGAAATCTATCGAATAATTTTCTCTCTAGCTAATAATAATAATAATATTTATTAGTTAATCTCCTACTTTAATATCACCTCTCCTACCCCACCTACAATTATGAAGTCATAATGAATCTGTTTAATAGTTTAAATATGTTTGTGAGGAAGTATGTGCCAGTTTCTGGTACAGTTTATTTATATTGTAGAAGCAATGTAAAGGTAGTCTCTTTTTGTGTAAGCTAGACATGTGTGTTATTAGTTTTATAGCCACAAAACACATTCGTTGTTCGTTCGCCCCACACTCTTTGAACACACGAACACAGCTGTTATTTGATACTGATTACAGATGATTCGTAAGTAGTTTCCATCTAAACTTTCTTGTTTGTAAGATGTCTCTTTTAGTGGTATTAAGGCGTGCTGTTTTGCATAACAAACGTTTTAAACCTGTTAATAATTCTATTAATGAACCCTACAAAGTAAGTTTATAAAGAAATTCATCTTAATGTATTTAGGTAATGATTCATATCTTTCATAAGAAGGATAAAATTTACTAGTATAATATTGTTAAATTCCCCCATTTACTGTTAAACTTTTTCTTTTCTTTTTTTGTTCGCGATTGTAGTCTATATGTAAGCAAAATATTCATTAGTTTATCGTAAATGAAAACAACATTTATAAAATTAAATTGAAGTTCAATATGTTTGTACTAATATAATCAATTATTATACCTAACCTATTAAGTCCTACTTTTTGTTTGGGAATCTTAAATTTACGATTTCTTGTTCATATCGCAGGCCATGACGGCGTAAATTTACTATTCGACCCTCGGCTGATATTTTGGCAGACGACGACGTTGTTTTGCGTTATAGCCTACTGTTAAATGTTGAATAGGCCTACAGGTAAACATACTGAGACTAAACACTAAGTTAGAAATTTAGGCTATTTTTTTTATTCTTGCATTTCTGTTGCCGTAGGTAAAAAATGGAAGCCGAGGGTCGAATAATGAATTTGCCCCCCCTTGACCCTTTGTTAGGCAACCTAAATAGGCCTGATATTTTACCAGTTTTAATTTTAAACTGAGAGTCAAAATGTTAAATACTACTACACTGGGCGTAAATTTACTTTAGGACACCCACCTTTTTTTCAGGAAACAGTAATGCTGCCAACCTAAGCACTTTGTAATATTGTATGTTGAATGTTGGTAATCATACTGCGGCTTCATACTGTAAGTTAGTACTTCCTATATTTTTTTTCACAACAGGTGTCCTAATGTAAACTTAAGCCCACAGCTTAATAATAAAGCTTACATTTTTGAAGTGATAACTTCTATTGGCCCGTTGGGCACTTTCGACTTGGCTATGTTTTGGAAATCTCGCGTCACGCCAGATTTCTCGCGAGATCTTGCATCACACCAGATTTCCCGCGAGATCTCGCGTCACGCCAGATTTCTCACGAGATCTTGCATCACGCCAGATTTCCCGCGAGATCTTGCATCACGCCAGATTTCTCGCGTCACGCTTTTGTTTAGACACAAGTCAGATCGTGGAGAGGG
>JAGFPH010002411.1:22072-39972 GCA_018207615.1 Philaenus spumarius | reverse complement strand
CCCCCCCCCCCCCCCCCCCCGAGAAACTGTCCTGGAGCCGCCCCTGAGTCTCACGGATGACATCACCTTATCGATGGTGACTGACAGTTGGGTATTAGTTCTCATACCATCGTCGCAGAGCTTCTCGACTTCAGAGAAGTCTGTGCTTAATGGGTTTCGAGGTTATTTACTGACAATCAAATAAGAAACTTGGGAACTCACCCTAAAAGCCCAGATTTGTCCCCCTGTGATAATTTTTTCTTTTTTTTCTTTGAAAGAAGCACTCATCTGAGATCAATGAAGAAGTCGAGAATCGAATGTGTAATTGGTTGACGACTCGACCTCAAAATTTCTTTGAAGAAGGTATGTGCGAGCTTCAAAGATGCTGGGGAAAATGTGTAGAGCGTGCAGGAGACTATGTTGACTATACTAGTTTTGTTTGTATTTTTTTCATGATCAATCGATGAATATAAAAGAGTTTGTTTTATTTTTGACTCATCCTTGTATTATAAAAAAGTGAGAAGAAATCTGCTTTAACTTTCAAATTTCATTAAATAATAATATAATTACATTAGGAATGGGTCGATTCTCGATACCACCGATACTTTAGCTTTGGTATCGGTTGAATTGATAGCCGAAACTCGATACCGAGAGATACACAATTATATTATTATGTATTGTAGGTTATGAATGATACAAAAGTGAATTTACGTAATGAGCAACAGTGCTTATGCTCTGATAGTTTTGTCAAGTGAATAATATATTCTTTCTTAGTTCAGTTTAGTGTTAGGTTAGCAATGGCTTCAGAAGTTTGGAAACATTTTAAAATCGATAGAGAAAATATCCAATATACTAGATGCAATAGTTTGTATAGTGTTTTAATAGCGTTTCTTTATAATGGTGTTTAATTTTAATATTTCTGTTTGTGATAAAGTAAAATGTATTTATTATTTGATTCTTCTATTACAATATAAGTATTTAGTGCTACAGTATACTCTTTATGAATAAGTCGTTGGCTATAACAGTTATAGAACGATTACAGTAGGGCCTACAATAATGTATTATGAAAAATTTATCAATTACCGTAGGCTCTAATTTTTTAAAGTTTTTTTATTAAGACTCATCTTTTTCAAATATTTATCCAATAACCTTCATAATTTATAAGTTGTAGATATTCATCTTTGATTATGGTTTGAATTTTGAAATTATTTTCCGTTAAACTGGATAGTCTCAACATTCCAAGCGAATTCTTTGGTGAATTATTTCAGAGCTTTTACCCTTATTTTTATCACTTAAATATTATGTTTATAACAGGCATAATAGAACATTTGGAAAAGGTTAGTAAGTAGCATGACGTTCAGTAGACCGTCGATAATCCGAACGTCGATAATCCGAAACATCAAAAATCCGAACGCGTTCTGATGAAGCCCCTGCAAAAATTTCGTTTTCGCAGTTTCCAATTATCGTGTCGTTGAAAATTTCACAAAAATCTTTATCGCAGTTTGACATCATTATCTCTTTTTAATCACTTCTTAATACATGCTCTCACACGCCCACACAGCAGACTGTTGTCAGTATTTTTACCGTCATGCTAATAAGCTGCTTTAGCGCTAGCAGTAAACGTACAGAAAATTCATTCATTTCTCTTTGTGTAATCATTATAACAGTGTGTAGCACATGCAGTAGTGTACTATACAGTATTTTTCGTTTGTGTTAACTATAATGTACAAGTCAACTTTCAATTATGTACTGTACTGAAATTGAGAGTTACAAGTGTAATCATGTTGGTCCTACTGTGTACGTGCATGTTCTTCTAAATCATAATATTTAAGTAGTCTTACAATCTGTATTGTAATTAATTACATTACTGCTTGTACTGTTTAACCACTTTAAACACACCTAAGAAAATGCTATTTAGGATTAAAGGGCATATATTTTATACTAAATAGCATTTTCATGGTTGTTTTAAAAAATCCGAACAAATTGATAATCCGAACCACCCTCGGTCCCAATTAGTTTGGATTTTCGACGCTCTACTGTATTATGATCCCAAAACAAAGACATATGTTTTTGTAGAATACATCTTTGCTTAGGTGTAAGTACAAATGTTCATCATAGCCTGTATATGAGGTTCCCCTGGTTACACATTAAACGTCAAGATTATTTAACCAAGTCTTTGGAATTTTGTAGGTCATTCTTATCTAGCATTAAAATGATATGTGATATGTATGTTAGTGATATGTACCACTGATAGAAAGCCTTAACATAAAATTGAAGTGTTATAGATAATTTTGAGTTGTATTTATTACAAAATAATTTGTTGAATTACTGGGGGTTTTTTTTATAGGTATCGGTATAAGGAATCAAAAACATTGGTAACGACCCTTCCCTAATTTAGATATATTTGAGTATATAATGTTGAATTTGGTTTTAACGGCCTCAAACATAGCGTCATTTTTTTTAGGTCCGATCAAATCGTTATCTTTTACATTATTATAAACTCCTGTTTTAGTGTCAATAAATATTTTAACATTTTAACCACTCGTTTGTAACGTCATAAATCTAGAAAATATCAATGTCAAACTTTGAATTCAGTAACTGGGAAAGTGTTCGGACAATACAAAAGCGCTGCGAGACTCAATCGTATAGTCTGGTGAGACATTTACGTAGTTGTGGTCATCGGACACTTTAAAATTGTTGCATGTTTTTTAATACAGTAAGTACATACTCTAAAGTTTTAATACATACTCTAATTGTAGTGTTTTTTAATACACTTTGTTCATACACATTACAAGTATTTACCCATTAAAACTTTACACATTAACCAATGTTATCTAATTTATAATTGTAGGTGACCCTCAGCTCCAATCAGCTCGAATTATCGGGACCCTACTGTACATTAAAAGAAAAGTATATTGTTTTTCTTTTTAGTAAACGTCACGAATAATGTTGCCAATAATAGTAATACTGTATAGTTGTTTGTCCTTTCACTCAAGGTAACAAACATATGATTTCCTGTTGGTACATCTTTATAACGTCACTAGGACGTAGCGTCAACATTGGTTCGGTCCCTTCGTTGACGTTATAACAAAGTTCAACTGAATTATTTTTTAACTTACATTACACACAAAATATTTTAATTAATTTAGAACATATCTGGTGAGTCAAAACTATGGAAATTTCTCAATAACATTAAATCTAACACAAATAATATAAACTTACTCAGGATTAAGATAAGGGAAATTATTCTTATAAATTCCATTATGTTGCCTCCAAAAACTGTTAAATAAACTAATCAAATTTGTTAACATACCTTATGTCCACCTACAGTCCTTTGTTTCGTCCTCACTTGAATAAATTTTATTAGAAATTATTCTACCTTTTAATCCTCTTTGGGGAACCGAAGGAGGGGCCAGGGGTAACTAAATTGTTTTAAATAGTAACTTCTAAATGTATATAGAGCCGGAAAATATTTGACAAATTTGTTAACATACCTTATGTCCACCTACAGTCCTTTGTTTCGTCCTCACTTGAATAAATTTTATTAGAAATTATTCTACCATTTAATCCTCTTTGGGGAACTGAAGGAGGGGCCAGGGGTAACTAAATTGTTTTAAATAGTAACTTCTAAATGTATATAGAGCCAGAAAATATTTGACAAATTTGTTGATGGGCAAAATCGGATCGAAGGGGTAGAAAAAGTGAGGAAGGTTTTAAAAAAAATTGTATATACTTAAAACAGAAACCATTTTCAATTTTAATATTATAGAGGTAATGTACGGGAATGTTTTTAGATGATATTCGGTATTCATTGTTTGCAACAATTGCTGTGTTATTTTTCAAGTTTTTAATATGATTTTTGTTTCAGATTAACCGGACTTTGCCAAAGACGTCACAAAGAACTAGTAGTAGCTGTCGAACAGGCAAAAGACATGGGTCTTATCACTTTTGACGTACCATTTAGAGAATACGATTATTCAGAGTATATAAAGAAATGAAACTTGTTACGAAGCTACATTAGATTATTAGAGAAATAAAATAAAACATTTACGATGGAAGAAGCCACTTATGTTATAATCGGCAGCGGTATCGCTGGAGTGACATGTGTTGAAAGTTTGGCATTCCTTTCTCCAGAAGAAAGTGTTGTCTTAATCTCATCTTCTCCACTAATTAAAGCTGTTACAAATTTACTCCCTTTAACAAAAATGCTTCAACAATTTGATGTCGAAGAACGAAGTGCAGAAACAATTACGTCTGAAAATCAGGATGTTAAAGTAATTCATGACTCTGTATTAGCTTTAAACTCAACTCTACGTGTCGTTTATACAAAATTAGGGACTGTAATAAAATATAAAAAGTTATGTGTATGTAGCGGAGCTGTTCCAAAGTTAATACCGTCCATGAGTCCGCATATAATAGGAATACGTGATACAGAATCTGTAAAAGATTTTCAGAAAAAGGTTCACAATGCTTCCAGGTTAGTTGTAGTGGGTAATGGTGGGATCGCAACTGAAATAGTCCACGAACTAACCGGTGTTGAAATAATATGGGTTATAAAAGATAATCATATTTCTGCAACATTCATAGATCCAGGTGCGGGGGAATTTTTTCAACATAGGCTTTTAAAATCCGATAAAAACGTAAAAGAACCGACTGTTAAAAGGATGAAGTTCACTGTAAAGGATTCTGAACAAACCGTCCAATTAGGAGCTGCTTTGGGCCCAGATTGGCATTCTAAATTTGACTTGATAGGCTCGTTACAGGAAGATAAAAAGGTAAAAGTTGAATATAAATGTGAAATAAAAAAAATATTAACACCTGCTGAAGTCGAAGGAAAACTTGGACAAGAAACTTGGCCTGTTTTTGTAGAGTTGACTAATGGGAGTATTTATGGGTGTGATTTAGTTGTGTCCGCAACTGGTGTTTTACCTAATTCCAAATTTGAAATGAGAGATGACAAGGATTTTGAGTATGCAGTGGATGGTGGGATTAAAGTTAATGAGAAAATGGAAACTAATTTGAAAGACGTGTACGCAGCCGGTGATGTTTGCAGTGTATCATGGGAACCGGCTCCACATTGGTTCCAGATGAGGCTATGGACTCAGGCTAGACAAATGGGAATGTACTCTGCTAAGGTTATGGTAGCTTCCTTGAAGAACGAAGACGTCTTGCAAGATTTTTGTTTTGAATTGTTTACGCATGTTACTAAATTTTTTGGTTATAAAGTCGTGTTGCTCGGACTGTACAATGGTCAGACTTTGAATAATGATTATGAATTGCTTTTAAGAATGACGCGCAATATGGAGTATATAAAACTTGTGATGAAAAATGGGCGATTACAAGGTGCGGTTTTAATAGGGGAAACGGATCTGGAAGAAATGTGTGAAAATCTAATTTTAGACCAGCTGGATCTTTCAGAATTTGGGGAAGATCTGTTGAATCCGGATATTGATATTGAAGATTATTTTGATTAACATTTTCTTCGGGAATGCTTTATGAATTTGTCCTTCAGTTGTAATTTACAATTAGTTTAGAATACAATTTTACAGTTATAACTTATTGCTTTATTAATCCTTTTTTTGTGTTAACAAAGTGATTTCCTTTAGAAATAAGTCTGCATCAGCTTCAAACTTTGCAGACCATTCAGTTAGTATTGATTATGATCCCCAGAAATTGGAATAATCATGAAGAAATTTGCAGTTTTTATTTACAATGAAAATACAGTGAACCAGGTGTAGATAGAGGGCTCGATACAGGGCTAAAGAGCTCGAGCCTTCCAAATAATAAAAATGAAATTATTGAATAATATTGTCAAATTAATTTATGTTCATACTATATGTTAATTAAATTTACGTTCAGTGGTTCTCATAACTTGTTAATTAAACTGGAGCAGTGCGACGTTAGGTTGTTGCTGGCTGAAGGGCTGCATAGAATATAAAAGCGTTCATTGAATCATTGTCATTTAGACAATTCTGTTGACTAGTTATGCTCCATCAATATTAGTATCAGCATTTTTTAAATTGTCATTCTTCATAATTGTATTGTTCTTGTTGTATACAGTGTTAATATTAGTGTTTTGTAATAAAACTTAGGAAGATTACCATAAACAGTATTTTTATAAAGTTATTTTAAAATCTCTTTCCCATACAAGACAAAATTGAAGCTCTAGGAAGACCTTCACCTGAATTAAACCTAACCTAACAAGAAAAGGCAAGTACACGTAATTTTAGAAGACATTTTTATAAATTAGGTTACATAAGTTTTTAATGGATTTCTGGATGTGATATGAGTGTATGACTTTAAATTGTTTTTTCTTGTCAGTGTTACTTAATTATTAATAAACTTTGAACTTGACGAGAGTCAATGAACTATAGGTGATCAGTAAAACATTTATTGAAGAAAAGGACTGGAGAAGCAAAACGACAGTCGTGCCTTTCGTCTCGTATGCAGATTAGTGATGATGGATCATGAATGATTTGTTTATAATGACCATGTCACGGCATGAGCTGAAAGATTAAAATCTTGGTTATTTGATAACACGGGTCACTTACTGAGCCATGATAAATAAATTTAAATGTGTTATAAATATTTTATTAATCTTTAACAAAAGAAAATAGACAATGAAACATTAATAGGGAAACTGATTAACCACCCCGGAATCATCTCCGCTCATCACCCTGTATAGTTTTCACACTCCTTCCTAGTAAGACATTTACTTGTGATTGCCATCTTAGCTTTAGCTTTGATGTTATAATTAATTCTACACGTTTATTATAATAACATTAAACGTATGGAAACAATAAATATTTATATAAAAAACGAAGTAATAATAAACGGCAATTGAAAGATTAAAATTATGTGTGTATGTTGCCCTTAAGGCTGGTAAAAGAATTGAAGAAAAGGCGTGATGAACTTCGTTCCTGATGGGAGTCCCATGACCGCACACATTTACTTTTTTTAGTATGCTCTGTATGGCTTTTTTCTTTTTACAGATGAATTACAGTGAGGTTAGTGATGAAACTCTTGATGTGCTTAGGAGGGGATGTATAAACCAACAAGCACCTGTCACGCACAAACTTTTTCTTTGCCTGCACATCCCCAAGAGTTACACTACACTGCATTTTCAAAATGTTCATCCAAAAACGTTATCCCGACGCGCTACGACTTTTAACAGTCAAAGTCGGTTTTCCCGTAACCAAAAACATATAAAACGATATCCCACACTGAATTTCCAAAGTTTTGATCCAAAAACGTGATCCCGATGCGCTACGACATTTTAACAGTCAAAATCATTTTTCCCGTACCCAAAAACCTATAAAACAATACCCCACACTGTATTTTCAAAATGTTGACCCAAAAACGTGACCCCAAAGCGCTGCGACCTTTTAACTCTCAAAATCGTTTTTTCTGTACCCAAAAACATGTAAACCGATACCTCACATGGTATTTTCATAATTTTGACCCAATATTTTCAAAACGTGACCCCGAAGCGCTACGACTCACGCTAGAAAGCTAACAAGCTCATCAAGATTAACACTAACCAGTCTGCCTTCTTTTCTATTAAGTGAGTTTCAGATTGATTTAGCAGTCATTAGGGAATAGTCCCTAGATGCTGCTGACGCTCCCTCCAGTGATGCATGCGGAGTGTCTCTGTCCGTTACACAGGTACATGAGTGTTGTATAGCTTCTCAGGAGAGGCTGGCGGATACACTCTTGGGCCTGTGTTTGGAGCCAGAGTGACTTCCTTACTTGGGGGGAGGGCGGTCGTTTAGTGGGTATTGCCAGACTTATTCTGGATTGAGCCCCACAGTACCTTCTCTAACGAGAGGTCTGTCTAAATGCACTTTTCCGCCTAAAAAAAAAAAAAAAAAAAAAAAGTTTTAATTTCGGTGCTCTGTCGTTTTTCTTAGTGAGATGGGACAAAGAAGTACTGTCTCGCTAAGGAAAAGTTGGTTGATATTTTTGCCGATTTATTTCAACAATGGTTCTGCTAAATATTGAAATCATGTTGATGGTAGCTGTTACTTAAACTACTAGAAAGCGCTACAATACTGTGATTGAAATCATGTTCATCGTAGTTGATACTTTAGCTAGTAATTTGATACGCAGTGGCAGTTAGGTTTCTCAGATCTGTACCGTAATGTGCTACTATCTGCAAAGATTTTATTAAACTTTGGGTTTATTATTATCAAAAATATTGCTAATAATCAGAATTATTATCCCGGGAGGTGCTGCTACCTACATGCTTAATTGAATATTGCATTTTCTGATCTGTTCCGTAATGTGCTGCTATCTGCAAAGATCTATTTAAACTTTGGCTTAACTATTGACAAATATTGCTAATTATTGAAATCAGGCCTAATTGAAAATAGAAAACGGGATTTCAATCAAATTAGGTTATTTTAAGCTGGTAATATCACCAAATAACTAAACACAAATACCTCAAATGAGGTTATTAGCTACTAAATCTAAGACATACTTAGGCCTACATATTCGTCCGTTTATCTGTACTTTTTGTTTAGGTTAGCCCTATCTTTTTCGTTTTAGAATTATTGTTTTTGCATCGCCCTATTATTATGTACATGATGATACAAAATATGGTTACTAAGGGAATTTTAATGTTGTAAATTAGATAAAAGATTACGATTGGTCCTAAAGTAAATCTGTCTAAGTTATACTAACACAACCACCTTAGGCTATACAGTATTGTAAATTTATCAAATTCACGAGTTTTTACCATAATTTATAGTTTTACCATAAAAACTCTATGTTTTTACATAAATAAAGTACTGTTATTCAATTAAATTTTACTGAATAAGGATAATGATGTTAAAGTTAGGCTTTACATAAAATGTATGGTACCGTACCGGTAGTTAATTATTGATTTATTATTCATATTGAAAATAAAGTATAGCTATCAACTGCAACAAAATTTTATATACAAACAAATTAAACAACCTACCTATTAATTACATTTTGGACCTTCACTCGAGTTCAAATTTACATCACTTTCTTGCATTTTTTTTTTAAGAGCAAGCTCATTTATAATGCCCTCATTCGAAAGTGTTTTTGCGGTTTTTCCCTCAATAAACAGTAAAGAAAGTGAGTTCAACTTTCCTTTATAAAACAGGACTGTTTAGAAATGCTGGTTCGCAGATAGTTTTTAACTATTCTGAGGCAGGAAAACTACGTTCTCCAGCACAATGTGTAGCAGGTATGCACAGGCTTATTCTTAGTGCGATGTCCAAAATCTCGTACACGTCTTCTAGGGAATTTTACATCGGAGAAATTTTGAAATTCCTTGGAACTATTTTTCTGCTGGGTGCCCAATCCCTGCACCTGCAACACAGTAGGTACTTCTGGAAATGGATGCATTCTTCAATGAAATCAGAATCCAAGTCGTGTGTATAGGTGTGGTAGAGGTTGCCTTTTTCCTTGATTCATTTCTTGTTTTCATACAACTAAAGAAGTAAAACCTGTCTTGAAACTTGTTATAGGCTATTCGTCTCTTCTTGAACTCACCAGTAAAGGAGTCTATTATCAATAGAAACGTATTTATTCTTAGATTGTCCCTTCCGGCATAGTTTATTTCTCAACTTTGATCTTTGTCAGGCCAAACTTTCCTTTTTATCTTTCTTTTGCTGTCTTTTTCGTAGTTTATTGTTCTATCCATGGCTATTTCCACAGATCAAATCAGGCCACATGAAAACTACGTAATAAGATATCATGCTGTGAATTCATATTAGTTCACAGAAAGAAGGAAGAGTAAAACAAATTTTCAAGTAACATATTTTCGTAAGCTATACATTCAAGCCACACATAAATATTTTCTGCTGTTGAATAAAGTCGAAAGGGTTTGTTTTCAGTTTAAACAACATTCCTAATTGCTGTCCCTAAAAGTTTGCCGCTCTAGGCTGCAGCCTACTCAGCCTATTTAGAAGTACGGCCCTAGACTTGCCTCACTTGCCTGTGGAATATAACTAATTTAGAAGAGACATGTACAACCAAAATTACTTCAAAATAGACATAAAAAGCTGTGTAAATAAGGAACTGACAACCACATGTCCCTTAGATTATATTTGACTAGCCTTGAAACAGAGGCGTAACTACAAACTTGGGGGCCCTGGGGCAAGATAATTTTGGGGGGCACCCGGGGGTCTGGGGGAAAATGTTGGAAAATTAAACCCCAAAAACGTGTTTTAATACATTCTAGAGGTCAAATTTACCACATTTATAGTACATATGTGTTTTATTTTGCACATGATACTGAATTGAAAATATTATATTGAAACAATGAACGATTTTTCAACATTATTTACCTTCTATCTCGATCTACCTCTGTAACCTGTGTCATTCAGGCTACTATATAACTACACTCATAACTTAGGCTATACGAACTGGTCTTAATAAACAACTTTACATTAAATTTGTTTCATAATTAGTTTCAAGTACCGGTAACTTAAATTAGTTTCAACTTTTGATATCAAAATATGTAAAGGAAAGAAAGGTTTAAAGTTTGTTTTGATAATTATTGTAAAGAAAATAATACAATTGAGTGTGGGACATGATTTTAAATTAATTATCACACAAGTTCAAAACGAAAGCAAATGTATTGTTACAAGCAAAATACGATAAGTTACATTACTATTCAAAACTGGAATCTTGTTCATCCATTAAAATTCCTTTTTTCTTACTTTTGCCGTTGAAAATTCATCATGCCGAAATGTCATCAGGAAATAGTTTCATGAAGTTGACAGCTTCCGTTTGAACGTCATTTTCGCTTGATTCAGGTCAATAAATTCAGGTTGAACAATTTTATATGTGTTCAAAAACTTACTTCATTCCTTGAAATCGTGCGTCTAGCTGCCCACATAAAGTGTCTATCATGGGGTAAAAGACAGTCACTTTGAAGCAAGATGATCTCTTGCATCTTTTCTTTCTCGCTCGGTTCATCAAAGTGCTTCTTTGTTGTTGGGCAAAACTGAGCTCTGTACCCCAACGCACAAACATATTTGAAGTTTCTTCACTAGGTTTCGCTGTGAAATACTGAATCTTTTTGTAAAAGGGTCTAGAGGCCTCCTGGCTTCAAAGAACTTTGTATTAAGTAAGTGTTTTATTAAACACATTAAAAATTCATATTTTACAACAATTAAGTCATTTTGGATAGGCTTCTCAGCAAATGACGTAAAAAATAAATTTTTTTACATTTCTCCCTTAGAAATCCAAGTAGAGTCATTGGGCTGGGGGCATTGCCCCGGTTGTAGTTAGTTAGCAGCATTGAACTTCTTGTAATTACAGCTAAACACATTATTATTAAAAAACAAGTTATTATTATCAAGCACAAGGTTTAGTTCACCTAGGAGGGGTTTGAAGTTTTTACTTTTTGAATTGGGTAAAATAAGTGTGTGAGGTGTCAACATATTAGATGTTTAGTACAAGAAACACTATAGAATCAAACTGATATTGAACCCTCAATTGCAATATTGAACAAGTCTATAGTTTAGCAAATTGGATCCGTAAACGGAAATGATTACTATTACATCATAGGAAATCCACATATCTGACATGAAGAGGGTTTCAAATCAAAGATTATAACTGGGTTGTCATTACCACAGCGGCGTAACTACCCAGGACACCAATTGAAACTGATAACAATAAAATGTCAAAAATAGAGAATAATGTATGTAAAGAAGAAAAAAAGATTGTTCATGACTGATATGAGAAAGAAAGACCTGATACTGTTCGTAAATATTCGGTTAGTGATTCGTTCATTGTTTGTTAGGTTCACAGGTCTGCATTTGGTCATTTCAATCATTTGTATCTCGGTTCAGTAATCTGTCATTCTACTCTTGGTTCATAATGAAACAAATCTTGCTAAAATGAATCTTTATCCTATATCTGTTACCTTTTTTACAATACAAAATTGCAATTACAGTACTATTGTTCGATGTGAAATTGCAATGCTGTTATTTCAATTTTAATGTAATTGTTTTAATAGTTTTTAACAATTTAGGTAAAACAATACTAATTTTGTCTCATTCCCTTTTTTTCAAATACAGACTAATTTAATCAATACAAAACAGTGTTATAATGGTTGTCCTTGGACAAACTCCTTGTACCATTCTCGCATGCATGAGTCTGTAGAGTCTTTTTTACCGTCATCGAGGTTCACTTCTGGAGGACAAATTAAGGTTTTCATCGTATCTGCTTGTAGGCATAAATGCAGCAGTGAGTCAATCTTCTTTGTAATCTAAATATTTCTCAAAACGTAGCACACTGCTCCAAATCGGATACTCGCATAGCATTATTGAGTAGGCTGCCCTCATTATGGTACTTCTTTTATAAGCGGTTAAATTTGAATGACACATGATAGAGCTGCAATGGGAACACTGAAGATGAACCTGCCATGCCTGGGAACTTCAGCTACTCACCAGAGGTGATGATAAGGTCCTCCAGCCTCTTAACCGTTGTATAGCGTCCGATGTAGTTCGTACCTTATTGAAGCCAACCAAGTAGGTGCTCAGATAAACCACTAGAGAAACGTATTGCTGCGGACAGTCTCGTCGTTATAAGACGCTCAAAGAGCTTGCCATATTCACTCAGTAAGCAGAGTGGCCTATATGCTGATCTATCTGTTTTTTGGCTTCTCTATGTTGATAAGCAAAGTTATCTTCGAGGCAGTTGAGAAGTACAGATCATCAATGAAATAACAGTAAGTTTCAGTTAGATTCATGGGAAATCTCCGCCGGCATCAGGTACAGGGACTCTACCAAGCTTGATACAACTAGCAGCAACCAGTACTTCTTTCATATGAACCCTTTACTTCTACTGTAGGTTTATAGGTAATTTTCGAAGTACATTAGAGCGTAATAATGTGAAACGTCAAAAATCCGAACGCATCCCGAGGCAGCCCTTGCAAAAATTTCGTTTCCGTTTTCACAAATTCCAATTATTGCGTTGTTAAAAATTTTACAAAAATCTTCATCGCAGTTTGACATTATTATGTCTTTTTAAACACTTCTTAATACCTGCTTTCACACGCCCTCACAGCAGACTGGCTGTCAGTATTTTCACTGTCACGCTCATAAGCTGCTTTAGTGCTAGCAGTAAACATACAGAAAGTTCATTCATTTCTCTTTGTGTTATCATTATAACAGTGTGTCGTACATACGGTAGTGTACTGTACAGTATTTTTTAAATTTTTGGTTTGTGTTAACTATAATGTACAAGTGAACTTTTAATTATGTACTGTAATTGAGAGTTACAAGTATAATCATGTTGGCCCTACTGAGTACGTGCAGGTTCTTCTAAATCATAATATTTAAGTAGTCTTATATACTGTATTGTAATTACATTACTGCTTGTACTGTTTAGCCACTTTAATCGATTAAAGGGCTTACATTTTATCCTAAATGGCACTTTCTTAGTTATTTTTAAAAATCCGAACAAATTGATAATCCGAACATACCTCTTAGGTTCCTCTTCATTTTAGCAGAATTACAAATACTGATAAGTTTGTATTCTTTTATCATCTGATCTTCTAGTAAAAAATACTTTATTACAAACAAATAATATTTCCCTAACTTTTAAAAAATTATACTTTATTTCCCTGACTCGTGGTATTTTTATAAGTTTACCCTGACTTTTTTTAAATTTCCCTGACTTTAAAGAAAGTGTGAACCATGTGAAACTTTCCAACTACAGTAGAGCGTCAAAAATCCAAATTAATTAGGATCAAAACATTTAAGTATTCATTGGTTATGTGTCTTTAAAAATTACGACTTTGAGTCACTTCCTTGTGCTTTCTCGCCCTGCATCAGCTGATTTATACAACTACAATTTTACAACGAAGATTGCATATGTAAATGTACGTTTTAAAACAAATTTATAATACAAAATTTTAAGTTTAAAACATTTCCTTTCCAATGGTTTTTGTTTTATTGAGATTGGATGATATTTAGTGGGTGAAATTATTCAATACAAGTTGCGTTGCCTGAGACTACTCAATTGAGCAGTCTGCCACTTGGAGGGTTTTCAACAAAAATATACACCCAAAGGAGGATCCTCCAATGCAACCCCCCTGGATCCTCCAATGCCTGCAATTTCCGCCTATAAAGTCGTAGAATATTTTAAGAAATGCTCTTGAACCCGTCTGAGTTATGTATTCCTCTAACACTTTCGTTAAAGATGTTCTGTGTTCCATGCACATACTTTGGCTACAGGTGTTGAGGTGTCGTTCTATTAGGGTTCGGGCAGGTTCTAATACCTAAGACACAAACCCTTGCAGTCTAATATCATCCAACTTTGTGTCCATTTTGAAGCCTTATTTAGACAGTGGGAAGAAGAGTGGGTACATGTACAGAATAATAAACCTCGAGAGATTAAAGATACAGTCTGTCCATTTGATATCTTCAAACCGTCGAGAGGAAGTAGTGGTTTCTCATCTATGCAAACCCATGGCTTTCTGATGCGATCAAGTACAGTACCTCATTTGAAGAGTGAAAAATTAAAACATGTCCGTAAGAGGTTTCGTCTACCTCAGATGACGCTGGGCAATGATGCCGAAACCATTGATTGATAAAACTAACAAAAACATTCTTGTATCGTTGGAAAATGTTTTTTTATTAATTGTATGCCTACATTTCAAAATAATTGATTCTTGATCCATTCTTACTAAACATTCTACGACTTTTAAATAGGTTAAACGGTTCTTTGGCAATCATTTTTAATGTACTAAATAAAGAACGCATTCCAACCTCACCAAATTTGTCCAACTCTAGTGCTAACGAAGCTATCACGAGGGTTAACGTTCAAAGCTTCCAGAAGTCACCCCTATTACTTAAACTATATAAAAAAAAATGGAAAAGATTTTTAAACATGCTTTCTTAGCCATGAATAACATAAATAGACTCGAACTAAAAAATAAAAAAATAACCCACAGAAAAAATGAATTCTTCCTCAGCGAATCTGATATTGTAATGAGACTTGATAGCTCACAATCTTTTTACTTTTAACAAAATAAACACACCTAAAAAGCGTGGGGAGTGATGTTTTCGGAACTTCGCAAGAGTACGCCTTATGCTTTTTGGGTGTGTTTATTTTGTGAAAAGTAAAAAAATTGCAAGCTATTAAGTCTCATTACAATATCAGATTCTCTGAGGAAGAATTAATTTTATCTGTGGGTTATTTTTTAGTTCAAGTCTATTCATGTTATTCATAGATAGGAAAGCATGTTAAAATTTTTTTTAAAATAAATTTTATTTTTTACATTTTTATTATAGTCATAAATTGGATTTTCAGAAAATTTTTAATCATCAGAGCCTCCCCCCCCATCTGACGGTTAATTTATTGGTTAATATACGTATGCGAGAACAGTCGTGACGCGATGTGCTATACGGAGCAGCCCGAGGTGATCCGGAAAAAGACAAGGCGACCGTGCACCGGTCCAAACACCGGTTGAACGGTAGTGAGTTGAAGAAAAGCATGTAAAAACGATGAGTTTGTTACGATACAACCAACATTTTTAAAGTTAGAACAAAAATACTAGTAAAACAATTTATTGTTTACATTTGTTTAAATTAGTGTTTTGTTTACTAAATAATCGAGACCTATAATAATATACAGTTTGTTACCTCAGCTAGAATAACAACATGTGGTGAAAGTGGTTGGATGAGATAACTTTCACTTCAGGCAGCAGGTGGTAAATTCACTTTCACCTGATACGGTGACAATATTTTATTGGTGACAGTATGAACCAGTAACGAGTTTGGTACCCGACAAAATGAAAAGGTCAAGTGGAGTACGATTTAAAATGCTTTATTTAAGGACATTTTCCCCAAATTTTGTGATTGTCTTTGTCAAAATGTTCTCTCAAAAGTGTTGTTAAAAACCATTACTCCCCTCAGACCTGTTTTACCGAATAGGCACAGTAGGCACGTGCCTAGGGCGCTAGGCATTTGGCATTTTTGGAGGGGCGCAAAGAATGGAAAAACAAACCAAACGTGGTTGTGTCTGCATGCATTATTTATTGCGCCACTGCCGAAAGCCGACATCTGACCCAAATCACAGCCGCGCCCGGCGCCGGCGCTCCGCGCTGTACCTGACGTGTCACGTGTGCCAGCCACACAGCCCGCCTCGCGCCCTCTTCCACCGCCACTGGTTGCTAAGCAACTTTAGACTTAATGTCCCTTAACTCTCCTTTACAAATTATCCTGATTTTTTTCGAGAACCAAAACTGGCTTTTCAGACTAAATCTAAATTTACGGGGTATAGGCGTTATGGTAGGGCTGGTGGGGGGAGGGGGGCGTAATCAGCTGGCAGGGGAATGAAAAGGGGCGCTACTCTTCATTGTGCCTAGGGCGCTGGCAGGGTGTAAAATGGGCCTGCTCCCCTTCTATTTCAAAAATTAATACAGCTAAAATGTGGGCCCTGTGGAAAGTACAAGAAATTCAGATTTCGGGATAAAAGTGATGAAATATCATTAACATTAGTCTGGTTTTCACATCTATCTTCATTCCAAGTAACAGTTATATTAATTTGTATATGGTTTATTTAGCCTAAGCAAAACATACGATGAACTGCGCAAACTCAGTAAGATATACACTTAAGGGTCGGCTCTAGCTGTCGGCCATGTTGGCTGACACTCCATAAGACCAATGTTAAATTAAAATCCAAATTTTTCCTTTATTTTTGATCGGAAAATTATAAACGATATGTCATTTTAAAGCTATGGTCAATATGCATGCAAATGGCTTTTTAAAAATTAAGAAAAATATTTTGTTTAATATTTATTAACAATTTAAAACATTGATTTTTAATATTTTTGTATGTTGTCACTATTAATTATAGCAAAAAACTGCCAAGCCATTCGCCTAAAGAATTTCGTCTCCAAGATTTTGATATTTTTTTTAAACGCTATTTGAACAATTGCAGGTTTTAAATGGATTTAGGCTGAGCAATGTCCGTGTAACCTACCGCCGCTATAGGGTGATTTTAAATATTTTTTACGTTGTAACTATTAATTATAGCGCAAAATTACAAAGCCATTCGGATGAAGAATTTTGTTCCCAAGAGTTTGGTATTTAAAAAAAAAACTATTTGAATAATTGCGGGTTTTAAATGGATTTAGGATGAGCAATGTCCGCGTAACCTACCGCCGCTATAGGGAGTCGCAGGTTGCTTTCTGTTTCACTAGAGCCGACCCTTAAACAAATATTGTACACAGATCAATAGTTGGCATGTTATTAGCGAATTTCCAAAATTTCCATAGGAAAAATGAGCTATTGCAGTGGCACTTATAGTAAGACCAAAGGTTGGGTGTAGCAAATGAGCACCGATCATGGCCCCCAGAACACGTTTTGGGATGTCATTAAAAGAAATATATATATATATATATGTATGTGTTCTATGTGTTCGCACTCTAGCGGCCTTTTAAGTCCGATTTGGTTCAAATTTGGCACACATGTTGGTTGTCTACGTCGCTCAGACTAGTTCGTTAGCCAAAAAAATCCAACAATCGGAACCACGTTTTTTGACCGGAAGTAACTATTTTTTGAGATTTTCCCACGAGAATGAATTTGTTTTTGAGTTTTGTCTACAAATATAAATTTAGCATGTTACTCTGCACATTTGGTTTTTTTACGCGATCTTATAACTCTCTTGGTTCCCCCAAAATCGATCAGAACGTAAAATACCATAGAAGTATTCAGTTCAAAGCCACGTGGTGGATTATATCGTAGGGTTGGCGTGTGAAGCACGCAATGCATTGTGTATTGAAGATACTCCCAATACGGGGGTTGAAGTGCGAAGCACGCAATGATTTGTGTGTTGAAGACACTCCTAACATTCGGAATGGCGTGCGAAGCACGCAATGCTTTGTGTATTGAAGATACTCCCAATACGGGAGTTGGCGTGTGAAGCAC
>JAGFPH010002411.1:11024-22062 GCA_018207615.1 Philaenus spumarius | reverse complement strand
TTGTGTATTGAAGATACTCCCAATACGGGAGTTGGCGTGTGAAGCACGCATTGCATTGTGTATTGAAGATACTCCCAATATGCGGAATGGCGTGCGAAGCACGCAATGCTTTGTGTTTTGAAGGTACTCCCAATATGCGGAATGGCGTGCGAACCTTCATCCCAATCGTGCCTTCATCGGAGCTCCGGGACCCCTCAGTATGCCGGTGATGTTTTAGGCATGAGTCTTGGTGCTTCGTCAATGGCCGGTATGGAGCAGCGACTTCTTCCTGAATGCCGCTAACATTTTGTTTGTTTCAGCGAGTTTTAGATTGACTCTTGCAGTCATTAGGGATTTCCCCTAGACGCTGCTACGCCCTCCCCGGTGAGCGGTAAACTGTTTAGGGGGAGGTGGTTTAGCGGGTAGTGGGTCCGAGTAGGTATCGTATCGAGCTGCGTAAGATGCATTCCACCCCCTAAAAGAAAGCGAATTTAGTGTATTATTATGTCTTTACTTCCTTAGTTCTTGGCTGTAATTTATATCGAATATGTTTTTATTTTTTAGCCACTTCTTTGTGTTGAAAACCTTCAATTCCTATTGCACTGACGATAAGCTGCTTCACGGGCCGATTTGTTCTTATTATTGTCAGGCTCGTATTCCGTAAACATTCTTCGTCCCTATACAGTTCCACAATGATGCCGCCGCGTCACTGCAATGACGGCGACGGCAAATAATCCGTGGGGAACGAAAACGCGTGTGTTCCAGGCCTAGAGAATACTGTACACGTTGGTCGGAAAAATACACCACGTTTACATTTAAGGGTCGGCTCTAGCTGTCGGCCATGTTGACTGACACTCCATAAGACCAATGTTAAATTAAAATCTAGATTTTTCCTTTATTTTTGATCGGAAAATTATAAACGATATGTCATTTTAAAGCTATGGTCAATATGCATGCAAATGGCTTTTTCAAAACTAAGAAAAATATTTTGTTTAATATTTATTAACAATTTAAAACATTGATTTTTAATATTTGTTTATGTTGTCACTATTAATTATAGCGAAAAACTACCAAGCCATTCGCCTGAAGAATTTCGTCCTCAAGATTTTGGTATTTTTTTTAAAACGCTATTTGAACAATTGCGGGTTTTAAATGTATTTAGGCTGAGCAATGTCCGTGTAACCTACCGCCGCTATAGGGAGTCGCAGGTTGCTTTCTGTTTTACTAGAGCCATTGACTATATAATACTTACATAGTCAATGCTAGAGCCGACCCTTAATGCACCCAGATTGCCTACCCTACCCCTTACTGATTTGACATTGACGACAGTTCAAGTGATACCGTAATGGTAATTCGCCTCTAAACATAAACTGCAATAACTGCGTTTAAATTAAACATCGTAAAAACAATTCCCACTGGGATTTCCTTGAACGTCAAACACGAAGCAACTTTAAACCAAATGGATTTTAAGTTTACATTTCTACTACTGTATGTTCTGTTTGTTAGCGAATTTCCATAGTTCTATTGCAGTGACTTTTAAAGTAAGACTTAAGGTCGGAAGTAGTAAACGAGCGCTGATCATGGTCCCCAGAACACGTTATAAAATATTTGCCGCCTGGATGAGTTTGTAACACAAAAAATCCAACAACCAGAAAAGCACGTTGAAAATCAGAATGAAACTTTTTGGGGTTTTATCTAAAGAAATAAATATAGGATATTATTCTGCAAATTTTGGTTTTCCCGTGATTTTATCTTATTCATTAAATCTAAAATAAAGTAAATAGTAGCATTTAAGATATTTTTTTACAATCCAAATAACTTTTACGATAACCATCGTGAACTTTTGCTGCGGTGAAATTTAATGAAAGAATTGGTATTTGAATAAATATCCAAGATAGTAATTGTTCGACGTTAATCATTAATAATATTCCTAAATAAAGTTCAGTGTTTTTTTACTTTCTCCCCCTATACCATAGTATATGGAGAAAGTATTGTATTCGTCAAAAATTTCGAGTTTGAATTTTTGGTGGAAATATCCGTTTTGGGTCCCCCTGAATCTAAAAAATTGGTTTTCGGAGTGATGTTTGTGTGTGTGTCTGTGTGTCTGTGTGGATGTTATCAGACCTAGAGCCTAAACCAGTCGTCCGATTTTGATGAAATTTGGTATGGAGGTACTAATCCACGGTATCTCCAGGCATTTTTTCATTTTTGTGAATTTTTTATTTTTAAGGGTAATTTTCCCATAAAAACCCTTAAAATAACGGAAAAATCAACTTTTCTCAAAAACGGCTCTAACGATTTTGATAAAAATTTTATAGTTTATTAGGGACCTAAAGTACTATGAATTATAAAATTTTTATCAAAATCGTTCGTCCCGTTTTTGAAAAAAGTTGGTTTTCCGTTATTTTATGGATTTTTATGGGAAAATTACTCTTAAAAATAAAAAATTAAGTTCTTATAATGAGGGAGAAAGTATGTGTCAGTTTCCTGATACCGTTTATTTATATAAAATTTGAAAAAGACAAAAGTGGCAGCTGTAAGGAAATCAAACTTCTTTCAATTTTGATAGTGATATTGATAATTTTCTTTTGCCTAGAAACCATACTTTAAATTATTGGTAGGTAGTTATGCGTCAACTTGAATTAAAATGTTGTCTTTCGAATACCACAAGTGAATTGTCCATAACGGAAGGTCGATTTCCGGCCTTGGCCAACATTTAGAATGTCGAATTTTGCATCGAACCGAACAGATGCGAAACTAATGCATTTGATGCTAATTTAAAACTCTGGCCTCAATTTCCACCAGAGAATAATCCAAGTATATAATTTGAACTGGTAAGTAAAATTGCGTGAAAACCGTGCAGTCATTGCCTGTCTGTTATAGTAGGAGGAGTAGGCCTATATCAAACTTAAACAGTCTCGAGTTGAAAAAATTCTGAGTTTACAAACAATTGAAAATGAAGTTTAGGCCTAGGAATAGTTTCAAAAAATGCTATTTGTCCGTTTAAAATAGCCTACATAGCACAGTTTTTTGAATACGTTCAAGGTTGTTGCAGTACTCAGCTGTTTTCGTTAACCTCTAAACTTCTATGTGGGATAACAGCTGATTACATACGTTAAAAAATTTGTACTTCTTGAATCTGTGAATATTGGCGAAGACACTGCGTTGAAAGTTTGGCGCGCTGATCTTAACATGGCAAACGTTCGTGCAAAGATTGTCCCAAGAGGTCTCACACCGGAGTAGAAGGAACGTCGCAAGGAATGTTGTGAAGCAACTTGTTGTGACGCAGATCCAAATTCGTTTAGAAAAAGTAACCACTTGTGACGAAACCTGGATCTTCCAGTATGGTTCTGAATATTCTGAAACTAAAGACATCCTGAATGCACAGAAAAACAAGGTCATCACCAAGAGTTAAAAACTCTCGTCAAAACAAATTTTGACAATTTTGAGTACAATTTTGTCGGAATGGGTTCCAGAAGGCACAAAAGTTAACCAGTATTACAAGGAAGTTTTTGATAAATCTGAGAGAAAGAGTTAGGAAAAACCGTTTCATTCTTCTCTATGACAATGCTCCTGCTGACGCAGCGTTTTCTGCGATCAGTTTTAAACAGAAAGGAACATTACTACTCTTGAACATTCTCCATATATGAACGTTGTAAATTATACAAGACTGCACCCGATTCCACGTTCACCGTGCAGTACAGAGCGTCCATAAGCCATGTTATCCATACAACAGTCTCAGCTATACTAGCCAACTAAAAAACATCAACTCCCATGCAACGCTCGTACAGTTGACGCAACCCGCATGACAATAAACGTGATTTTCCCTGTAATGGTAGTATCATGTCTATTCTCCCGTAAGACCTGTACTGCACGGTGAACGTGGAACCGAGTGTAGAGGGCTCCGCCCCTTGCTCGCTTCGCTCGCCAACCCCCGCGGTGAAGCAAACGCGAACATATTACCACTTATAAAACAGAGGCTTCATTTATGGGAAGTATAACAATTTATTTTTATTTTAAAAGGGCTGTTACCCCCCAGTTCACTTTAGACGTAACTATTTAAATTGTGTGTGTTATTATTTATTTTATTTCCTATAAAACACTTAAAATTAATAAGTGTCAAATTTTCAGTTTTCTAGCTTTAATGAAAGTATAACAATTTTATTTATAAGGGTTGTTACTGAATTTTCACCCCTTAGTAGTACGCGACAAAATATAAATCTCTGATACTTTTTTTATGTATCTTGTAAGAAATTTTTAATGTAGGCTACAAATTTTAAGACACTAACTTTAAGGAAAACATAAAAACAATTAGTTTTTATCGTTTTATGGGTTGTTATCTCATTTTCACCCCATAGCAGCACTCGAAAAATGCAAATCTAGTTTACTTTTCTTATGTATCTTGTAAAAAATAAATTTCAGCTCTCTAGCTTTAAGGAAAGTATAACAATTAATATTTATTGTTTTATGGGTTTCAATCCTTAAATCAAAATACAGTTTCCTGATACAATTTATTTATGTATGTTGTAAGAAATAAATGTACAAATTTTCAGATATCTATCTTTAAGGAAAGTGAAACAATTAATAATAATTGTTTTAGGGGTTGTTTTAACCCTTAAATCAAAATTAATTCTAGCCTATGTTACTCAGGGATAGTGTAGCTTTTTATTAATAAAACTTTTTTTTCAATCGGTTCAGTAGTTCCAGAGATTATCCCCTACATACAAACAAACAAATTTTACCTCTTTATAATTTTAACTAGGGGAAACCCCTGTGTGCTCCTTCTATACACATAATCATGTTATGTTTTCTTTATAATAAAGGTGTAGGATTAATAATAACACCCAAAGCTAAGATGGTACATCATGTTAAATCAAGATATCACGAAATTTAGCAGTAAAAATTAATACTAGATTTAAAAAGTGCAATTTTAATTATGCATTTAGACAATACAACAGAGGATCCAACAACATACATTGTGCATTTCATGCCTACTACCTAATATTTATATTTGCTTGATTAAACTACAAAGTACAATACACGTGGATGCAGTAGGTTACAGCTTTACTCTCTTGCGAGTTGTGAGCTTTATCTGATCTATTAAATAAGAAAACTATAAAGGCTCAACAAAAATACTTTACTCTAACAAAACAAAATCATTCATCATCCCTAAATCCTTGTCATAAACAAGAAAACCTTTACAAAATGAATTTAGGTTTTATTCATCTTAAAACTAGACATAACTGTTAGCATGAAAATAAACATTAAATTCTTATGTTATCATATGTTCAATTCTTAATTGTAGATTCATTTTGTAAAGGTTTTCTCTTTATAGAATGTTCCGATGCGTCGGTTTCAACTAAAAATGGGATATCTTCAGCAATTGCAGACAATGCCGATTGAGCGATTTCTTCTTTCATTAGCTCAAAATTGAGAGCTTTTGATAAAAGCGGGAAAAATTTTGTACTAACTAAGCTTTGAACTTTCTGAGAGTAGTTTGAGATCCATTTTGAGTAGGCCTAGTGTGATAATCCTATATTATTTTACATCGGTAGCTATATCAAGATTTTAAAAATAAACATGGAAATTGGTGTTTAACACGTTCACTGCTACGCAAATTTCGTATTTCCTATGCTAGGAGCTGACCTTTATTTTTTATATTTATATAGAATAAATGAATAGAAATTAGTTTATTCTTTATTTTTTAACCTTTCTACGTAATAATCACTAATATTATAAAGTGGACGCACATTGGCCTAAAATTGGCGTGCGGAGCAAGCAATGCTCTGTGTATTGAAAATTCTTCCAATACGGGGATTGGCGTGCGAAGCACGCAATGCATTGTGTATTGAAAATACTCCGAATATGGGCTTGGCGTGCGAAGCACTGTGCGTCGGCCTCTTCTCATAGTGTCCAGTGTCAAGCTCACATGTGCGTCCTTAACAGGAACGTGTTAAAAGGGTTTAAATTCAAATCCCCGGTCCTGACCTGAATCCCCCCCCCGCCCGAAAACTTTTCCTGGCTATGGCCTTGTCTGACGACCCTAAATTAAGTATGGATGTGGATTTCGTTGCTGATGAGATGGAAAGTGCAACAGAGGTCGACTCAGATCCATCGTTCCAATGGGTATGCGTATAGCAGCGGGAGCCCAAAATGATTCAAGGCAAAAATGTTGCTCTATTTTAACATTTCCTTTTGGGTGCGGGCCGAGGATTCAGACATTTTAGCCATTTCTATCTTTTTGTGCATTCTTTCAGGTTTGTCCCTGTTAGATCTTCTGTCTGTAGTCAAAACAAAATGTACACTTGCCATTAACTGTCACTGACATTTCTTGAGGAAAATGTATTACAATTTTTACGAACTAGTTTTGACAGTTTTGCAAATCAATTCTAAATCCACTGTCACATTGATTCCTGTAAATCTGTAAATGATTTATCAAACATTGATAAATCTATGTGTTATTTTGTTGTGAAATGTCCTCATAGATAACAGGGACTAATCTGTGAACAGATTGATTTCAAGTGTTTCACAATACTTTTATTAGTAAAACAAATATCGATCAAGGCCAAAGTATATTATTTCTACTATTATACAAGTATTTAGACGCCTACTTGAGAGATAGGCTAATACATTTCGTGTAGGCCTACTTTCTTACGTGTGGCGGGTCAAATTAATGGCTACTCCTGAGTAATGTTATACTCCAGTTACTTCAGGCATAAATAAATCTATACTTATATTATAAAGGGTAAAATTTGTTTGTTTTTTTGAAGGGGGTAATCTCTGGAACTACTGAACCGATTGAAAAAATAGTTTTACTATAAAAAGCTACACTATCCTTGAGTAACATAGGCTATAATATTCATTTTGATAAACACCTTTTTTATTTAAATTTTTGTAAATTTAGTCGGAAAAACAATCTTAGGTTAGGCCTAGACAAATGAATGTATTTACATTTATTACCATAGCAACCAATTGAATACAAAATTTCCATTAACAGCTGATTTCAAATTTTGAAGCAATTATTTAAATTCCTCACTTTTAGGTTATGTTTTTATTAAAGTGTAGACCTGAGCCTTCCTGGTTCTTTTAACCTTTATTATAACTGCTGTTATAAAGTATACGAAATTATTTGATTGGAACATTTAACATTATTTACCATCTTAGCTTTGGGGATATTATTAATCTATACTAATATTATAAAGAGATAAAGTTTGTTTGTTTATTTGTTTTTTTGTTTTTTTGTTTGTATGTAGGGGGTAATCTCTGGCACTACTGAACCGATTGAAAAAATAGTTTTACTAATAAAAAGCTACACTAACCCTGAGTAACATAGGCTATAATTAATTTTGATAAAAACATTTTTTTATTTCAATATTTGTAAATTTAGTCGAAAAAAATTCTTAGGTTAGGCATAAGCCAACACATTTATTTACATTTATTACCATAGAAACCAATTGAATAAAATAACAGATAATATAGCTGCTGTTTGCTCCAATATTTCCATTAACAGCTGATTTCAAAATTTGAAGCAATTATTATTTTTGTATTTCTAGCTTTTAGGTTAGGGTTTTAAAGTGTAGACCTTTTAACCATTATTATAACTGCTGTTATAAAATATAAGAAATAATTTGATTTCAACATTTAACATTATTTACCATCTTAGTTTTGAGGTTATTATTAATCTTACACATTTATTATAAATAAAACATAACATATGTTTTTAGAAGGTTCCGTTGGGGGTTGGCGTGCGGAGCACGCAGGGGTCTCCCCTAGTAATATTATAAAGAGGTAAAATTAAGTTTGTTTATTTGTTTGTAAGTAGGGGGTAATCTTTGGAACTACCGAACCGATTTAAAAAATAGTGTTACTATAAAAAGCTACACTATCCTTGACTAACATATTCTAGAATTAATTTTGATTTAAGGGTTAAAACAACCTCTAAGACAATAATTAATATTAATTGCCATACTTTCCTTGAAGCTAGATAGCTGAAATTTTGTACATTTATTTCTTGCAAGATACATAGAAAAAGTAAACTAGATTTGCATTTTTTGCGTGCTGCTAAGGGATGAAAATATGTTAACAACTCCTAAAAATATAAAAATTAATTGTTATATTTTCCCTTAAGTTAGTGAATTGAAAATTTGTACATTTATTTCTTACAACATACATAAAGAAGTGTCATAGATTGACATTTTGTCGCGTGCTGCTAAGAGTAAATGTAGTAAAAATGTTGATTGTTATATTTTCCTTATAGCTAGAGAAAACCCCTATACGAAAAATACGAAACCACTATGTTACATCCTAATTAAAATAAATAAGACATATTAGAATTTAATAGTACCTGTTATTTAAAATAACCTGTTTGAATTTGCTTCGACGCGAGTCACTGCGGGGGTTGGCGAGCGAAGCGAGCAACAGGGCGGAGCCCTCTAGTATGTTATAAGTAAGCACAGTCTTAATTCGTTTCTTGACACATTTTTACATTCATTGCTATAGCAACCAACTGCATAACAGACAAAACATCTGATTAGGAGAAACAGTCTAGAAACACAATTTGAGGTTAGGCCTAGTTTATTTTATTTTAATTTTGTCTTTACGGCTATACATACACATCATTTTTTGTTTCTTCGCATCTAAGGCACAGTATCTTTCGAATTATATAAGTTTAATTCCTCTCCTTCTATAATAAATAATAAAAAAAGGTATTACAAATTTAATTTCTATGTTCATGTATTAACAGGATTATTATTTACACCTTAGTTAGCAAACATAGGCTCTAGCTTAATTAATATATTATATATTAGCTTTAGTTTTTCCCTTGATAACGATAGTTGATTAATTTATTCGTGTATTAATTTATTTACACTCAAATGATGGCAAATTTCCGAACAAATAATTGTAAAAATCGAGGATAGTTATAGAACTCAATCAGATCTGAAACCCTATTGGAGTACGGAATATCCTTGAAACAACCACGAGATACTCGGCTGTAAGTATTAGATTTCCATTTCTAATCCGATTACTCAACTGCTGTAAATAACAAACCACAAAACAAGATTTGCTTACAAAAGTCTTTCATGGGTTGTCCATGAACCAGGCCGGACAATTTTTTGGATTTCGTTTGATTCAATTTCACAAACATTTCTTCATGGAGTGTGTAGTATCGTAACAGACCAAACTAAATGTTTAAAAAATGTATGCTCTATATATTCTAAATAAATAAAAATGTAAACGTTCGTTTGTTCAAACTCTAGAATCTCCGAAAGTTCTTCACAGATTGCTTTGAAATTTTGACACAACGTTGTATTCAAATACACTCGTGTTTTTGTATACTTTTTGAAAAATAACGCCACGTTAGAAGTAAAAACAACACAAACTTTACTAAATATTTTACGGCAATGGGAGCGCCATGAACTAAATAATATAAACAAATAAAATAAGTTTATGTTGTTACAGTAATCAGCTGCTTGCTCTAATATTTCCATTGACATATGATTTTAAACTTTGAAGCAATTATTTGTATTTCTAACTTTTAGGTTAGGTTTTTATTAAAGTGTAGACCTGATCCTTTCTGGTTCTTTTAACCTTTATTATAACTGCTGTTACAAATATGCGAAATAATTTGATTTAGACATTTACCATTAGCTTTGAGGTTACTGTATTATTAATATTACTGCTTTATTATAAAGAAAACATAACACAATTATGTGTATAGAAGGTTCCAACTGGGTTGGCGTGCGGAGCACTCCGGGGTGTCCCCTAGTTATGAATAAAAACTCGGCATGGCACCGAAGAAAAATAATGGGTAATTCGTGTTAGGATTTTGCAACGAAACACTACCGCTTTCCCTTTGTGATTTGAAGTAAGTGATTGATTGGGATGGAAGTCCTACTGTCATTCAAATGATAAAACGCATCTTTCAATAGAAAATCAAAGTATGTGTGATACAATAAATAAGTATGCACACTTTCCTCATTATTATGACTTAAATAAGACTTAAAAATGTAAAAATATTTAGGGGAAAGTTTTTGTTTGTATGCACAGTATAATAAATGGTTTTATACCATTGTTTGTATGCACAGTATAATAAATGGTTTTATACCCTTGTACTTTTTCTGTGGCTTTTTAGCCGAATTTTCGAAGAAAATAAGAGCTATTACACTCGACCCAACTTGAAAACGGTTGGTCGGAGAAGGCTAAAATTTGGTTTCTATCCGTTTCAGACCATTTGGAGACTATACCCAAAAATCATTACTTTATATATATATATATATGTTTTATTCCCGGATTTTTAAGGGGTAGTAAAAATGCTTCAAAATTTCTGATTTTTTGGTCAAAGGGCCTTAGTGTGATTCTTGAAAAGGTACTTTTTTTGTTTTTCGATCCGTTTCAAAATGGCGGAGTTATACAGTTTTTTCGTTTTTGGGTAGGAATTTGAGGGGTAGTTTTTTAACAACCTTGCTAAAAGGTAGTAAATATGCTTCAAAAATGATGAATTTTTTGTGAAAGGGTCCTTGTAGGATTTTAAAGGTACATATATTTTTATTTTTTGAATTGAAACAAAATGGCGGCCTATTTGTAGTAAACCCAAAATGGCAAAGTTAGAGCGAGGAAATTGCATGATATCTCCCTCTCATAAGCCCAAGTTCAATTTGAGAGTTATATGAGTCGAAAGGCAATTAAATTTACTATAACCTTGCGTAAAGGTGTTTTAGGTACACCTCCTGGAACAAGGAACAAAACTCATATAAAGATCCCAATAATCGACTTTTTCGCTATTTTTGTACGTTAATTGCGCATTTTCGCCCACTCATAAGCCCGAGTACATATTGTGAGTTATACCATTCAAAAGACAATTAAATTTACTATAATCCTGTGTAAAGGTGTTTTAGGTACACCTCCCGGAACAAGGAACAAAACTCATATAAAGATCCCAATAATCGATTTTTTTACTATTCTTGTACGTTAATTGCGCATTTTCGCCCACTCATAAGCCCAAGTACATATTGTAAGTTATACCATTCGAAAGACAATTAAATTTACTATAATCCTGTGT
>JAGFPH010002411.1:0-10924 GCA_018207615.1 Philaenus spumarius | reverse complement strand
GGTTGTCATTACCACAGCGGCGTAACTACCCAGGACACCAATTGAAATTGATAACAATAAAATGTCAAAAATAGAGAATAATGTATGTAAAGAAGAAAAAAAGATTGGTTCATGACTGATATGAGAAAGAAAGACCTGATACTGTTCGTAAACATTCGGTTAATGATTCGTTCATTGTTTGTTAGGTTCACAGGTCTGCAGTTGGTCATTTCAATCATTTGTATCTTGGTTCAGTAATCTGTCATTCTACTCTTGGTTCATAATGAAACAAATCTTGCTAAAATGAATCTTTTTCCTATATCTGTTACCTTTTTTACAATACAAAATTGCAATTACTATTGTTCGATGTGAAATTACAATGCTGTTATTTCAATGTTAATGTAATTGTTTTAATAGTTTTTAACAATTTAGGTAAAACAATACTAATTTTGTCTAATTCCCTTTTTTTTTAAATATAGACTAATTTAATCATACAAAACAGTGTTATAATGGTTGTCCTTGGACCATTCTCGCATGCATGAGTCTGTAGAGTCTTTTTACCGTCATTGAGGTTCACTTCTGGAGGACAAATTAAGGTTTTAATCGTATCTGCTTGTAGGCATAAATGCAGAAGTGAGTCAATCTTCTTTGTAATCTAAATATTTCTCAAAACGTAGCACACTGCTCCAAATCGGATACACGCATAGCATTATTGAGTAGGCTGCCCTCATTATGGTACTTCTTCTATAAGCGGTTAAATTTGAATGACACATGATACAGCTGCAATGGGAACACTGAAGATGAACCTGCCATGCCTGGGAACTTCAGCTACTCACCAGAGGTGATGATAAGGTCCTCCAGCCTCTTAACCGTTGTATAGCGTCCCATGTAGTTCGTACCTTATTGAAGCCAAGTAGGTGCTCAGATAAACCACTAGAGAAACGTATGCTGCGGACAGTCTTGTCGTTATAAGACACTCAAAGAGCTTGCCATATTCACTCAGTAAGCAGAGTGGCCTATGTGCTAATCTATCTGTTTTTTGGCATCTCTATGTTGATAAGCAAAGTTATCTTCGAGGCAGTTGAGAAGTACAGATCATCAATGAAATAACAGTAAGTTTCAGTTAGATTCATGGGAAATCTCCGCCGGCATCAGGTACAGGGACTCTACCAAGCTTGATACAACTAGCAGCAACCAGTACTTCTTTCATATGAACCCTTTACTTCTACTGTAGGTTTATAGGTAATTTTCGAAGTACAGTAGAGCGTAATAATGTGAAACGTAAAAAATTTGAACGCGTTCCGAGGCAGCCCCTGCAAAAATTTTGTTTTCACAAATTCCAATTATTGCGTCGTTAAAAATTTTACAGAAATCTTCATCGCAGTTTAACATTATTATGTCTTTTTAAACACTTCTTAATACCTGCTTTCACACGCCCTCACAGCAGACTGGCTGTCAGTATTTTCACTGTCACGCTCATAAGCTGCTTTAGTGCTAGCAGTAAACAAACAGCGTAAACATACAGAAAGTTCATTCATTTCTCTTTGTGTTATCATTATAACAGTGTGTCGTACATACAGTAGTGTACTATACAGTATTTTTTTAATTTTTTGTTTGTGTTAACTATAATGTACAAGTGAACTTTTAATTATGTACTGTAATTGAGAGTTACAAGGATAATCATGTTGGCCCTACTGAGTATGTGCAGGTTCTTCTAAATCATAATATTTAAGTAGTCTTACATACTGTATTGTAATTACATTACTGCTTGTACTGTTTAACCACTTTAATCGATTAAAGGGCTTACATTTTATCCTAAATGGCACTTTCTTAGTTATTTTTAAAAATCCGAACAAATTGATAATCCGAACATACCTCTTAGGTTCCACTTCATTTTAGCAGAATTAAAAATACTGATAAGTTTGTATTCCTTTATCATCTGATCTTCTAGTAAAAAATACTTTATTACAAACAAATAATATTTCCCTAACTTTTAAAAAATTATACTTTATTTCCCTGACTCGTGGTATTTTTATAAGTTTACCCTGACTTTTTTTAAATTTCCCTGACTTTAAAGAAAGTGTGAACCATGTGAAACTTTCCAACTACAGTAGAGCGTCAAAAATCCAAATTAATTAGGACCAAAACATTTAAGTATTCATTGGTTATGTGCCTTTAAAAATTACGACTTTTGGGTCACTTCCTTGTGCTTTCTCGCCCTGCATCAGCTGATTTATACAACTACAATTTTACAACGAAGATTGCATATGTAAATGTACGTTTTAAAACAAATTTATAATACAAAATTTTAAGTTTAAAACATTTCCTTTGCAATTGTTTTTGTTTTATTGAGATTGGATGATATTTAGTGGGTGAAATTATTCAATACAAGTTGCGTTGCCTGAGACTACTCAATTGAGCAGTCTGCCACTTGGAGGGTTTTAAACAAAAATATACACCCAAAGGAGGATCCTCCAATGCAACCCCCTGGATCCTCCAATGCCTGCAATTTCCGCCTATAAAGTAGTAGAATATTTTAAGAAATGCTCTTGAACCCGTCTGAGTTATGTATTCCTCTAACACTTTCGTTAAAGATGTTCTGTGTTCCATGCACATACTTTGGCTACAGCTGGTGTTGAGGTGTCGTTCTATTAGGGTTCGGGCAGGTTCTAATACCTAAGACACAAACCCTTGCAGTCTAATATCATCCAACTTTGTGTCCATTTTGAAGCCTTATTTAGACAGTGGGAAGAAGACTGGGTACGTGTACAGAATAATAAACCTGGAGAGATTAAAGATACAGTCTGTCCATTTGATATCTTCAAACCGTCGAGAGGAAGTAGTTTCTCATCTATGCTAACCCATGGTTTTCTGATGCGATCAAGTACAGTACTTCATTTGAAGTGTGAAAAATTAAAACATGTCCGTAAGAGGTTTCGTCTATCTCAGATGACGCTGGGCAATGATGCCCAAAACATTGATTGATATGATAAAACTAACAAAAACATTGTTGTGTCGTTGGAAAATGTTTTTTTATTAACTGTATGCCTACATTTCAAAATAATTAATTCTTGATCCATTCTTACTAAACATTCTACGACTTTTAAATAGGTTAGACGGTTCTTTGGCAATCATTTTTAATGTACTAAATAAAGAACGCATTCCAACCTCACCAAATTTGTCCAACTCTAGTGCTAACGAAGCTATCACGAGGGTTAAACTGTATAAAAAAAATGGAAAAAAATTTTAAACACGCTTTCTTAGCCATGAATAACATAAATAGACTCGAACTAAAAAATAAAAAAATAACCCACAGATAAAATGAATTCTTCCTCAGCGAATCTGATATTGTAATGAGACTTGATAGCTTGCAATCTTTTTACTTTTAACAAAATAAACACACCCAAAAAGCTTGGGGAGTGATGTTTTCGGAACTTCGCAAGAGTACGCCTTATGCTTTTTGGGTGTGTTTATTTTGTGAAAAGTAAAAAGATTGCAAGCTATCAAGTCTCATTACAATATCAGATTCGCTGAAGAAGATTAATTTTATCTGTGGGTTATTTTTTAGTTTGAGTCTATTTATTTTATTCATGGATAGGAAAGCATGTTAAAAAAAAATAAATTTATTTTATTTTTACTTTTAGTTATAGTCATAAATTGGATTTTTCCGAAAACTTTTGGTTCTCAGGGCCAACCCCTCCCCCCCCTATCTGAGCGTTAATTTTTTGGTTAATATATGTTTGCGAGAACATAGTCGTACGGAGCAGCCCGAGGCGATCCGGAAAGAGCCGAGACGACCGTGCACCGGTCCACCCACCGGTTGAACGGTAGTGAGTTGAAGAAAAGCATGTAAAAACGATGACTTTGTTGCGATACAATTTTTAAAGTTAGAACAAAAATACAAGTAAAACAATTTATTGTTTAAATTAGTGTTTTGTTTACTAAATAATCGAGACCTATAATAATATACAGTTTGTTACCTCAGCCAGAATAACAACATGTGGTGAAAGTGGTTGGATGAGATAACTTTCACTTCACGTAGCAGGCGGTAAATTCACTTTCACCTGATACGTTGACAATATTTTATTGGTGACAATATGAACCAGTAACAAGTTTGGTACCCGATAAAATGAAAAGGCCTACTACTTTCAAGTGGAGTACGATTTAAAATGCTTTATTTAAGGACATTTTCACCAAATTTTGTGATATGTCGTTTTCAAAATGTTCTCTCAAAAGTGTTGTTAAAAACCATTACTCCCCTTCTATTTCAAAAATTAATACAGCTAAAATTTGGGCCCTGTGGAAAGTACAAGAAATTCAGATTTTGGGATAAAAGTGATGAAATATCATTAACATTATTAGTCTGTTTTTCACATCTATCTTCATTCCAAGTAACAGTTATATTAATTTGTATATGGTTTATTTAGCCTAAGCAAAACATACGATGGACTGCTCAAACTCAGTACAATATATACACTTAAAACAATATTGTACACAGATCAATAGTTGGCATGTTATTAGCGAATTTCCAAAATTTCCATAGGAAAAATGAACTATTGCAGTGGCACTTATAGTAAGACCAAAGGTTGGGGGTAGCAAATGAGCACCGATCATGGTCCCCAGAACACGTTTTGGGGTGTCATTAAAAATATATATATATACATGTATATATGTGTTCGCACTCTAGCGGCCGCATTTTAAGTCCGATTTGGTTCAAATTTGGTACACGTGTTGGTTGTCTACGTCGCTCGGACTTGTTCGTTAGCCAAAAAAATCCAACAATCGGACCCACGTTTTTTGACCGGAAGTAACTATTTTTTGAGATTTTTCCCACGAGAATGAATTTGTTTTTGAGTTTTGTCTACAAATATAAATTTAGCATGTTACTCTGCACATTTGGTTTTTTTACGCGACCTTATAGCTCTCTTGGTTCCCCCAAAATCGATCAAAACGTAAAATACCATAGAAGTATTCAGTTCAAGGCCACGTGGTGGATTATAACGTAGGGTTGGCCGCAATGCATTGTGTATTGAAGATACGCCCAATACGGGGGTTGAAGTGCGAAGCACGCAATGGTTTGTGTGTTGAAGACACTCCTAACATTCGGAATGGCGTGCGAAGCACGCAATGCTTTGTGTATTGAAGATACTCCCAATACGGGAGTTGGCGTGCGAAGCACGCAATGGTTTGTGTGTTGAAGACACTCCTAACATTCGGAATGGCGTGCGAAGCACGCAATGCTTTGTGTATTCAAGATACTCCCAATACGGGAGTTGGCGTGCGAAGCACGCATTGCATTGTGTATTGAAGATACTCCCAATATGCGGAATGGCGTGCAAAGCACGCAATGCATTGTGTTTTGAAGATACTCCCAATACACGGGAGTTGGCGTGCGAAGCACGCATTGAATTGTGTATTTAAGATACTCCCAATATGCTGAATGGCGTGCGAAGCACGCAATGATTTGTGTATTGAAGATCTCCCAATACGGGAGTTGGCGTGTGAAGCACGCATTGCATTGTGTATTGAAGATACTGCCAATACGGGAGTTGGCGTGCGAAGCACGCATTGCATTGTGTATTGAAGATACTCCCAATATGCGGAATGGCGTGCAAAGCACGCAATGCATTGTGTTTTGAAGATACTCCCAATACACGGGAGTTGGCGTGCGAAGCACGCATTGAATTGTGTATTTAAGATACTCCCAATATGCTGAATGGCGTGTGAAGCACGCAATGATTTGTGTATTGAAGATACTCCCAATACGGGAGTTGGCGTGTGAAGCACGCATTGCATTGTGTATTGAAGATACTCCCAATATGCGGAATGGCGTGCGAAGCACGCAATGCTTTGTGTTTTGAAGGTACTCCCAATATGCGGAATGGCGTGCGAACCTTCATCCCAATCGTGCCTTCATCGGAGCTCCGGGACCCCTCAGTATGCCGGTGATGTTTTAGGCATGGGTCTTGGTGCTTCGTCAATGGCCGGTATCGAGTAGCGACTTCTTCCTGAATGCCGCTAACATTTTGTTTGTTTCAGCGAGTTTTAGATTGACTCTTGCAGTCATTAGGGATTTCCCCTAGACGCTGCTACGCCCTCCCCGGTGAGTGGTAAACTGTTTAGGGGGAGGTGGTTTAGCGGGTAGTGGGTCCGAGTAGGTATCGTATCGAGTTGCGTAAGATGCATTCCACCCCCTAAAAGAAAGCGAATTTAGTGTATTATTATGTCTTTACTTCCTTAGTTCTTGGCTGTAATTTATATCGAATATGTTTTTATTTTTTAGCCACTTCTTTGTGTTGAAAACCTTCAATTCCCATTGCACTGACGATAAGCTGCTTCACGGGCCGATTTGTTCTTATTATTGTCAGGCTCGTATTCCGTAAACATTCTTCGTCCCTATACAGTTCCACAATGATGCCGCCGCGTCACTGCAATGACGGCGACGGCCAATAATCCACGGGGAACGAAAACGCGTGTGTTCCAGGCCTAGAGAATACTGTACACGTTGGTCGGAAAAATACACCACGTTTACATTTAAGGGTCGGCTCTAGCTGTCGGCCATGTTGACTGACACTCCATAAGACCAATGTTAAATTAAAATCTAGATTTTTCCTTTATTTTTGATCGGAAAATTATAAACGATATGTCATTTTAAAGCTATGGTCAATATGCATGCAAATGGCTTTTTCAAAACTAAGAAAAATATTTTGTTTAATATTTATTAACAATTTAAAACATTGATTTTTAATATTTGTTTATGTTGTCACTATTAATTATAGCGAAAAACTACCAAGCCATTCGCCTGAAGAATTTCGTCCTCAAGATTTTGGTATTTTTTTTAAAACGCTATTTGAACAATTGCGGGTTTTAAATGTATTTAGGCTGAGCAATGTCCGTGTAACCTACCGCCGCTATAGGGAGTCGCAGGTTGCTTTCTGTTTTACTAGAGCCATTGACTATATAATACTTACATAGTCAATGCTAGAGCCGACCCTTAATGCACCCAGATTGCCTACCCTACCCCTTACTGATTCGACATTGACGACAGTTCAAGTGATACCGTAATGGTTAATTCGCCTCTAAACATAAACTGCAATAACAATGTAACGAAACAACTGCTTTTGAATTAAACATCGTAAAAACAATTCCCAGTGGGATTGCCTTGAACGTCAAACACGAAGCAACTTTAAACCAAATGGATTTAAAGTTTACATTTCTACTACTGTATGTTCTGTTTGTTAGCGAATTTCCATAGTTCTATTGCAGTGACTTTTAAAGTAAGACTTAAGGTCGGAAGTAGTAAACGAGCGCTGATCATGGTCCCCAGAACACGTTATAAAATATTTGCCGCCTGGATGAGTTTGTAACACAAAAAATCCAACAACCAGAAAAGCACGTTGAAAACCAGAATGAAACTTTTTTGGGGTTTTATCTAAAGAAATAAATATAGGATATTATTCGGCACATTTTGGGTTTCCCGCGATTTTATCTTATTCATTAAATCTAAAATAAAGTAAATAGTAGCATTTAAGATATTTTTTTACAATCCAAATAACTTGTACGATAACCATCGTGAACTTTTGCTGCGGTGAAATTTAATGAAAGAATTGGTATTTGAATAAATATCCAAGATAGTAATTGTTCGACGTTAATCACTAATATTCCTAAATAAAGTTCAGTGTTTTTTTTCTTCTTTTATAACAATTGCCAAACTCTAATCTGCAAGAACAAGTAATCAATTGGGTGAGAACTTTCCAATCCTAACTAGTCTATTTTAAGATCCCACCACTAAATCAATTACCTTAGAGGGATAACTTTATTTGTTTAAACAAAACTGTGAATAACAAGACATATATATACTGTATATATATATATATATACTAGCTGACACGTACGGCGTTGCCCGTGGTGGTTAGTATTTTCAGTCTTTTTAACGTAATTGTAATCTTTTGAAGTGTTCAGTTAGTGAGTGGTATTTGGCTTTTATATATATATATCTTAAATAATAAAAGCACTATTGTCATAATAATAAAAGATCTGAAATTATGATTTTAGTAACTTTGATCCCCCCAAACCCCTCCTAAAATTTCGAAATTTTTCATACCCTTTCTTAGAGAGCGCTTAAGGCCCTAGAGGAAGCTACATACCAAATTTCATTCCAATCCGTTCGGGCGTAATTTGAGGATGATCAAAAACGCATTGAAAACGCAAGGAAAAATGCAAAAACGCCTATTTCTGGCGTAATTTTGGGAGAATCTCAAACATTTTTTAACAGACTACTTTTAGGCCTTAAACGAACCTAAGTACCAAATTTCAACATTTTCTGCCAATTAGTTCTTGAAAAAGCTGAGAAAACGCAAAAAATCGCTAGAAAAACGCGAATATTGGGCGTATTTTTTAGATGTTTTCAAAATCCGTTCTTAGTGCGCGTCTAAAGGTCCAACTGAACATGCATGCCAAATTTGAACTCATTTGGTTCAGTAGATTTTTAGTTCTGCTGATGAATGAATCAGTGCCATTTCGCTTTTATATAGATAGATATAGATTTACCAAGAACTTTTGAAGGTTGAAATTAATCGTAAATTCAGTGATCCCTTATAATACTAAATCCATTTCAACTAAATTAACCTTTTAGACGATTCCATATGATCTTGCTTTCATTAACATTTGTACATATTTTAATTAATTGTCTTACCTATTATTCAATTTCTTTTTATTTAAACCCTTTGTAGGCCAGTCGGTAGGGGTAATTTTAGACCAAAAGTTCCAGTAATTTACAATACGGCTGATTTTTTTTATAAGTAATTTAAAGTATGTAGATTAACACAAAAAAAGTTTACCAGTATATCGATTTCCCAAAGTCGAAAAAAATATCGATTAACATTTTTTCCCCGATATTCCTTAATATTTCGAGATGGGATGAAGATAAATAAAAATTAAAAAATACCACCGTGTAGGGGAAGTATTTTTCAATAAAAAAGGTGATATGTATTTATTTCGTCCAAGCAATGGTATGTCTGGAAAAAATCGATAATGCAGGTATGTATTTTGCAGCAGGGGAAATCACTAAAAGGGGAACTCTCATTCATATATAAAGCGTTGGCTCATTCTAAATTGGGTGAATTTTAATATATCGAATTGAAACTTAACATAGGAGTTAAAATATATATTTTAAACATTTATGCTGAGTCTCAGCTTGTTATCTTGAAAATGTCCCGATCTAGAGCCATCAGACTTATCTACGAGCCTCACGTTTTTTTTTTGCTTACCGAACGCTGTAGGCGTTTCAATCTATTCCAGTTTCGTCAATTTTTGTAATATCAACATCAAATTTGTTTTACAAGTTGAATACACCAGTATAAATATTCTTAGTAAGGATGGACGATTTTGTTCATGTTATTTTTAAAAACGAGGGGCTTAAAAATAGTCTTCTGTTTTACCTATCTCGTTTTAACTATAACACCTTTCACACGACTCATAACACTTCATAACACCTTATATTCAACGACTCCATTTTTGACATTTTTGAACATATCGATTTAAAAATTGGTACAGAAGTTACAAACACAATTGTTTTTTGCTATACTTATTTTAAAAACTATATTTAAAAAATTGACTAATCTGCAGCTGATCGACTCAAGCGTTTTCATGAAAAATCTAAAAAGGTTAATGACTTGTGCTTTTAAAAAAGGTTTATACTCCTTGATCTTGTTTGAATCTATATATTTAACTTGTAAAAAAACTTTCAGGTTGATATTTTGAAAATTTTCTAAACTGGAGCCGTTTAAAATTAGTTCGCAGGTCCGGTACTCCTAAAATCGAGAAACCCATTGATATAAGTCAAGTGGCTCTAGATCGGATCATTTTCAAGATAACAAGCTGAGACTCAACATAAATGTTTAAATCGATTAACATTTTTTTTTTCGACTTTGGGAAATCGATAGATTGGTAAACTTTGTTTTACATTAATCTACATATACTTTAAGGTACTTATAAAAAAAAATCAGCCGTATTGCAAATTACTGGCAGTTGTAACTATATGGACTGGGCTATTGGGAAAAAGACGGCACCAACCTCCTGAGATAAGATCTTGTGACTCTAAAGACTATTAAACAATAATTAATAACTTATTTGTCATTAAACTTAGTATTTCCAATCTAAACAATATATATTTTTTTTTTTTTATATAAAAAAACCAATACTATTTTAGTGTATTACCTGTATGAGTACAGAAGTAAAACTGTTGTCTTGTAATTGTAACCCTTGTCGACCATCTTTTATTTTAATATAGATTTAGTTGTAAAAGAAGTTGTAATATAGTAGATACATATATTATGTTTTAATTGCTTTTAATTCATATACCAAATGATTTAAAAGTTATTAATATTATAATGAAGAAATGATTAATCGAATATATATTTTATATGTTGTACGAAGATGTACGAATGTTTTCGAATGTAAACGAATTGGGTATATTTTCTTTGAATTTGTACAAATGAATTTATTTTTGATAAAAGGTTGTATATATGCTCATTTTATAATTTCAAAGGAAATCTTATAACGCATTACATTACTTCTATAACTCGTATTTAAAATAAACGGTATCAGTTAACTGACACAAACTTTCTCCCAACTTACTGTAGTCAAAATAATATTGTTTTTAATCATTTTATTTTGTACTACTTTTTAGAACAAAACAAAAAAATAATATTCTACCTACGTCAATCGTATGAAAAAATTATTGTCCCAGGCGGGATTCGATCGCGCGACCTTTGAATTACTGGCCGTGCTCGCTACCGTGGTGCTACCCCGTGCGGCCGCCGCCGCGATGCTAGATTGACAACACAAACTTGTTTATTTTTAAAAATTTCCCTATAATTATAAAACGCCGAAGTTTTGATAAAAGCGGGTGGTGTCATTTTGTTTCGCATCTTAAGCACTATAA
>JAGFPH010002410.1:151212-161854 GCA_018207615.1 Philaenus spumarius | reverse complement strand
AGTGAATGACGGAAGTGGTCTTGGGCCTGTTTACACTCCCCTCCTCACGGCATCGTATTTAGGACTCACCATCCTTTCACACAAGTTGTTTCTTCCCCCTGCTACTGTATTTTGTTCTTAGTCGGTGTAGGTGTTAAACTTTGTGAATGAGAGTGTCTTTATGTGTGGAAAGTGTGTTGTTTTATCTTTAAATCAAAAATGGGAAGCGATTAAATCATTGGATGGAGGTGATTCAATGTGAAAAGTGGCAAGTGATTTAAGTATTGATGAAGTGACTGTCGGGGATTGGAGATGAAATAGATCTGAAATTGAAAAGTGGGTATCTTTCAACGGTATTCAAACAAAGAAGAGGCTAGACAAAACTTGAGGCATTATTTTTGTGGTTTTTATTACAGTAGCTTACAGTATCCAATTTCTTTCATTTCAGTACATTATCAGACCTTCTTTGTTTATTTAAAACTGTATTATTTAAAGCAAAATAAAATAGATTTTGAAGTAAGTGTGGTTCCAAATCAGGCTATAACGACGTAACGGTATTATAGAGGTCTGCCTGGTCCCAATTACCTTGGATAATCAAGGTTCTACTGTAGTTAATAATTGTTTCTCTAACAAACAAATTTTTAAATGACATGTTTATAATATTTATTTGTTTCTTGAACAATATGAGCAAACTAATCATTGTCAAACTAATCGTTTTTAAACTTCATATTCATTTATGTTTCGGCAATTCTAAATCTGTTGAAATACCTGATATTTTACTGTCAAAAACAAATAAATTAGGCTTAAAGTCATGAGTCCGGAACATATAATTTTTCAACCAGGCCTTATATGCTACTTCGCACGAAACCATGTAAAACACAATCACAATTTATTAAGAACCCTAATAAAGTGATAAATAATAAAAATCATAAATTTAATACTACAAACTATAAAAACAAAATGACAAACTGAATAATATTTTATAATCTCAAAGATAATTTTTATAAACACTTTATAAACTATGTTAAACTTGCTTAAAATAAAAGGCCAGTGGGTAAGGGTAATTTTAGACCAAAAGTTCCAGTAATTTACAATACGGCTGATTTTTTTTATAAGTACATTAAAGTATTTAGATTAACACAAAAAAAGTTTACCAGCCTATCGATTTCCCAAAGTTGAAAAAAAAATCGATTAACATTTTTTTCTATATTCCTTAATATTTCGAGCTGGGATGAAGATAAATAAAAATAAAAATACCAACGTGTAGGGAAAGTATTTTTCAATAAAAAAGGTCATATGTATTTATTTCGTCCGAGTAATGGTTTGTCTGGAAAAAAATTGATAATGCAGGTATGTATTTTGCAGCAGGGGAAATCACTAAAAGGGGGAAATCTCATTCATATATGAAGCGTTGGCTCATTCTAATTTGGCTGAATTTTAATATATGGAATTGAAACTTGGTATAGCAAGTGGAAAGTTTATTTTTAACTTATATACCAAGACTCAAGTTGGTACCTTAAAAATTTAATGAGCTAGAGCCATCAGACTTATCTACGAGCCTCACGATTTTTTGCTTACCGAACGCTGTATAGCCCTTTCAATCTATTCCAGTTTCGTCAATTTTTGGAATATCAACATCAAATTTGTTTTACAAGTTGAATACACCAGTTTAAATATTCTTAGTAAGTATGAACGATTTTTTTCAGGTTATTTTTAAATATGAGGCGCTTGAAAATAGACTTTTATTTTACCTATCTTGTTTAAACTACAACACCTTTATATTCAACGACTCCATTTTCAACATTTTTGAACATATCGATTTAAAAATTGGTACAGAAGTTACAAACACAATTTTTTTTGCTATACTTATTTTAAAAACTATATTTAAAAAATTAACTAATCTGCAGCTTGATCAACTCAAGTGTTTTGATGAAAAATCTAAAAAGGTCTAAAATTATACTTTTTTAAGTTACTTGTGCTTTTAAAAGTAAATAATACAAAAGGTTTATGCTCCTTGATCTTGTTGGAATCTATATATTTAACTTGTAAAAACACTTTCAGGTTGATATTTTTAAAATTTTCTAAACTGGAGCCGTTTAAAATGAGTTCGTGGGTCTGGTACTCCTAAAATCTAGAAACCCATTGATAAGTCAAGTGGCTCAAGATCGGGTCAATTTCAAATTAACAAGCTGAGACTCAGCATAAATGTTTAAAATATATATTTTAACTCCTATGTCAAGTTTCAATTCGATATATTAAAATTCAGCTAATTTAAAACGAGCCAACACTTCATATATGAATGAGATTTCCCCTTTTAGTGATTTCCCCTGCTGCAAAATACATACCTGCATTATCGAATTTTTTGCAGACAAACCATTGCTCGGACGAAATAAATACATATGACCTTTTTTATTGAAAAATACTTCCCCTACACGGTGATATTTTTTATTTTTTTGTATCTTAATCCCAGTTGGAATATTAAGGAATATCGAAAAAAAATTTTAAACGATTTTTTTTTTCGACTTTGGGAAATCGATAGACTGGTAAACTTTTTTTATATTAATCTAAATACTTTAAGGTATTTATAAAAAAAATCAGCCGTATTGCAAATTACTGGTAGTTGTAACCTACACCGACTGGGCTATAACATAAAGATTAAAAGAAAGAACCAGCTTTAAAAGCTGTATTTCAAGGCTAATACACTGAACAAGAAAAACAAAACTTGGTTAACAGATGGCACCACTAACCAGTAAAACTAAATTATAATAAATGTCTAGATACTGTGTTACAAGTTAGAGATAAACATCCAAACATAATGTCACATGCTTACCACAAGTGAGCCACCTCTGCAACATGTTTCAGTACAAGTTCAAATTTTGACTTACCTCAATCATCTTTTCTCTATTTTTGGTCGGGTTCATAGGCGGCTCTGTCAGTAGTATTTTACATTCTTTTGGATCAATGTTCATCTTCTCCGGTCCAAATGTGTAGTCCCAAACGTGGCACATGTCGTCCCAATTTCTGAAAAATCATAACATTTATTCACGCCTTACAAGATTTTGTTTAAATTGTATTGAATCAAAATCTGACTGTGTCCATTCGTCTGAAATTTAAAAAACTTTCAACACTCGAAAACTAAAATTATGAATAGACCTACCATACAAACATATTTTGTAACAGCCTTAAAGTAAAAATCAACAAAAGTTTTAAATTAAAAATATATTACTGCACAATCAAATCAAACCTTACCTTACAATTCCATTTTCCATAGGATAAGTGACTTCGAGCATTGACCGTAGTTTACTAGCTTCATCTCCAACCATCAAGTCCTAAGGAAAGGAACAAGAATGAAAAGTTAAATTAATCTTAAAATAAATAAATGAAAACTTTTTGTATTGTTTCACAAATCTTTATTGAGCCGTGCCGACAAATAAAGATTTGTGAAACAATACAAAAAGTTTTCATTTATAATGGAATTTCACCAAGAACCAACGGTCGATAGTATAAATAGTTTAATCTTAAAATGCTAGTATTTTAATTATAGCAACAACTACATCTACAATTCTATCAAAACAAAAAAAAACAAAAAACACGGTTAATAAGAACATCATAGGTACTGTAAAAATAGTTTTCATACAGAGCATGTATTATATCTACCTTTGCAATATGTTAAAGTTGCTAGCAACGTATAAATATTGGTTAGACATCATAGGAACTTTGAATGAAGTCTACATACCCATTACATAACACTTAAAAACTGTAGTCTAGTTGATAACAATGTTCGAAAAAGAAGTGCCTCCATTTTCATGACCGTATCTTTTAAAACCCTACAAAGGAGCATAGATCAGTGAAGATGCATCACTGGTTCAACCTAGTGATAATGTTAAAACAAGAAATGACCACCGACTCCAGAACCAGTTGTAATTTAGAGGAAGGTAAGTTTAAATCTAGCAGCAGTTAACCCAACATGTGTTTTGAAAGTTGTAACGTTTTCACAAGATGCAGAGCTGAATGGCTGGCACGGGTGCGATAATTCCAATCCAAACTGTATTGTAGTACAACGTCTCAATAATATATTAACTCAAATAGAAGGCATTCATCAGAGCTGTTTTCTCAAGAGGCAAGCTAAAGTTCTTATGAAATATGTAATGCGTATGTTCAGGCACCATTTACATGTCCAAATAAATATCCTCTAAACTCATACAGCTTTTTAATTTTAATGTGATGGCACAATACATGCCCTCCATTCAATGTTTTCTTTAATTTAATGTCGTTCCGCAACAAGCGACAGAGACAGACGACCAAGACAGGCAACAGAGTCATGTGTCGCTCATCTCTGTCTCGCCAGACCACTTTTGAAGCCGTATTGAGAAGTGTCATCCCGCGGAATTTGTACATTTCGAGTTTATTTCTTGACTTGCGCTGTCCATAGACTAGCGTATCAGCCTATAAGCAGTCTCGATGAACTTGTCTTCGATAAAAATCATTTTTCTCTAAAAATTATCATCCGATTTCTATGAAATTTAAAATATACATACACAGTATATGTATATATATAATATAAAAGAATTATACATATACATTAATTTTAAACTAAATAGGCCTGCAACTTTATGAGTACATAATTATTAATGATTATGTTTTCATTAAAAATTACAGGTTTTTTATAAAAATATTCATCCGATTTATTTGAAATTTATATAACACAAAAATTAAAACTCTACAACAATATTTAAGCACATAGGCAATCAATTTTATAATTCTAGGCCTATTTTTTTTATGGTCAAACTTTTATATAGCTCAACACAGTAGGCCCACAGTATGATATTTGTTTGATATCATACTCCGAAGTAAAAACGTTAATATCTCATTAACCATTTGTATTTTATTTTGACTATCTTGATTAATTACTATGTCAAATAAGTTAATTTATATTTTTTACTGGGCTTGCAGAGTCCAGCACATGTTTCTATTAATAAACCATATAAACATGCATATAATTGTTGATCGGAGTGCCGGTAGATGTGAAAACCAGACTGATGTTACTGATATTAATTTAGAAATTATGAAATTTTAATTTTTGATACTACAATTAATTTCAAAGTCCCAAACAAAATTGTTGTTTCTTAACAAAATCTTCTGAAATTCTGATATAGCAACTGTTACTTCGGACTAAGTGTCGGTCGCGTAAGTTAAATTGTAGAGCAACAAAATTGGGTGTTTCAGCTCGCTTCCTAATTGACTGCCTCGGTCGTATGTCTCTGTCGCTTGTTCTGAACGGTACCTTGTGTTCTCCAGTGGTGAAACAAAAGATTTATTTTTGAACATTATGTTCGTATTTTGAGTAGTGGTAGCACTAAAAACCAAACTTTATAAAACAACATATCTGGAACTAGCTTCATCTTTGTGTAATAGACTAATCCTTTCAAGTTGTATTTAGGAAAGCTGAATTTTAAAACATAATTAAAATTTATGAAATAACCATGCTTGCTATGAAACTACTAAGATCATCACACAAAATAAACAACCAATAATGTAAATCCTTTATAAGACACAATATTTATACAAACCACAATGTACAAAGCTCTTTGGTAAGAAAAAATAATATAAGATTTATTTGATTTTGATACTTTGCTTATTTTCGAGCTATACAGTAGACTCCCGCTAATCCGAAAAACCGCCTATTCCGAACAGAGTTCAGAAAAAATACCTATTTTTTAAACTTAAAAAACAGGAGAAATTAAAAAGACATTCGTGATAATTTAGTAGCACTGTCACCATTGTCCAATCTTTTTAACAATTCAAGTTTTTCTTTTAAAGTACACGAAGCATGACTTGCCATGTTTAATGTTTTAACAGTTGACGTCAAGAACTACGAACAAATAAAAAAGGCACAGTGACTCGGTAAAGTAACTCAACACTCAAGGAACAAAGATTTACAATAAGCGCACACAGTTTATCAAACTCCCCTAGAGTAAATACTGAACTAGATACGACTAGACTATTGCGCGTTTACAGTTTAGTTGATAGCATGGGTAGGCATAAAAACATCACAACCTCATAAAACTCATTTAAACTAGTTATTGTAATGGAGTTTACTTAAACATGAGGTACGTTACTGAAAAGAAGAATTTGGATCTTGAATTAAACACTGAGCTAAGGATACTCATAATTCAATGTGGTTGTGAATAGGAGCCGATGAAGTTAGGTCAGGTAGTATAGCACGGCAAGCCTCCATAAGGCCAATGCTATCAACTAAACTGTAAACGTGCAATAGTGCTCAGTGCAGCGATTCATAAATATGTTTGAAACGCGGGAGGGAGAGGGGTAGGTAATGTCTCGGCGCTATGAGTCATCGAAGGAAATGCATTTCCTTTCCGACTTTCACTGAACCTGTTCATAAGTGGATCAAAGCTGTATAGAGCTGACGTTAGCAGATGTCCCCGCACATTATTTACCCATTAGCATGTCAATACGTTGACAAAATCCACCTATTCCGAATTCCCGCTAATCCAAACAGTATTTGGTCCCAATTAGTTCGGATTAGCGGGACTCTACTGTAGTTTTGTTTAGTTTAAGGATAATTGACAAGCAACCTGTTCATTGACAAATTTTATTTGTACTTATGTGAATGTTATGTTGCAATAATAAAACAATAAAAAAAAATTAATTATTTAAGAAATAAAAATCTCAAAATAATATTGGAATATTTATAGTTTTCTAACTTATAGACCTAACCATCACGTTATCAAAGAAGAAGCTTCCCAATATCTGATCTTATAAGTGGTAAAAATCGATAGGCTATGTATAAAACAGTCAAATATTATATTTGCTACTTTTCTCTTGCCGTCGTAACTGAAGTTGTTGGTATTTTATTTGAGATGTGCGGACAATTAAATACATTTTAGATTTTGCTTCTTGACATTTTGTTCTTTTATGTTTATTGTGATGCAAACATGATTTCTTTAATTATAAAACTGTAAAACTTGAATTTGTTTGCTACCTCTCTGTTTATATAGATTTTGATATTTACCTGTTGTTAGTGAAATATTTTAGTTTTGTACAAAACATACAACAAGTTTTCAATAACTTATATATTAGCTGATTTTTAACTATGTCTAATAGCTCAGATAGAAAATACAAATGACGGTAAAAATTATGATTTTTGAGGACTTACCATTCAAATTAAATTTGAGGTTAATTTAGTTGTTTGAAATTTGTACTACAGTATGAATTATTGTCCTACAAAAAATTACCTCATAAAATTATTGTAAATTTATGAGTTCTGTATACAGAGTGATGTAAAAGTTCCGCAACCCCTTTGTAATTTTAATCCTATTACACATATTAACTCCAAACTTTCAGGAAGTTATGTTGGGCAAATTCTGCACCTTTTAGGGGTATGAATGAATTTTATCAGTTAAGGGGGGTGGGGAGGATGTAAGTCAAAAATTGTAAATAGTAACCCTTATTGTGTGATACTTTAATTAAAAGCCCTCGTTGAGACGAGAAAATTGGTGTAAAGTAAATCACTCTCAGATACGCCAATACAATAAAACTCCAATTATCCGAATCGCTTTCAGCATTTCAGAAAAAAAAAATTTAAGACGGGAACGTAATACGATTTGCAAAATAATGATTCTGCAAATCCGTGCGCTATTGCACATAGGCTTAAGATTGGCAACGCTCGCTGTGTATTGAAAAAAAACAGGGGTTGGCGTGCGAAGCACGCAATGCATCGTGTATTGAAAATACTCCCAACACGCAGTTAGCGTGTGAAGCACGCATTGTATTGCGTATTGAAAATACTCCCAATGCGGAGATGGAGTCCGGTCCCAATTGATTCGGATAACTAGAGTTCTGCTGTATAAAATGGCGGAGCCAAGAAGTTAAGAATTTTTCATTTTTCTACGTATTGTATTCTATATACAATTAGATGTGTATTCATTTTAAGATACAGAAACATTGCACAATTTTTTTAATCTACATTTATTATGATTTAGAAAAAATTAACTCAAAATGTGGCCTACTCAATACTTAAATCCTAATTAAAAATAATTATGATTTAATCATCAAAAATGAAAGAAAAAAATGAAATATAGTAAATCATTTTATTTATTCTAATAAATTGATTTTAAAACTATTAATTGTTTAAACAAAATTTGACTTGCAAACCCCCCCTTAACCAAATAAGGGTAAAATTCATTCATACCCCTAAAAGGCGCAGAATTTCCCAATATAACTTCCTGAAAGTTTGGAGTTAATAGGCGTAACAAGTTTAAAGTTACGAAGGGGTTGCAGAACTTTTACATCACTCTGTATTTTTTGTCAAGTAAAAAAATTATTAAAACAAAATATGTTTCCAAAACATTTTTATTATAAATTTATAAATAAAAAATATCCAATATCTAGAAAAAAAGGTGAAACCGTAAAGAAGTGTTCACTTTACAGTAAATAGTATTTTTACAACCTAATTAAAATGTAGTAAAAAAGGTCCTACATGAAACGTAAAAACGCCCACTTTTTACAACCTAATGCTTAGAATCCGACATAAAATGGTGAAGTCGGGCACAAACAGTAAAATTTGGTATACTTCAAGCCGTTCAATAATTTTGATGCATCACTTCCCTTTAACACCTATATAACTTTGAAGAAAATTTGTATATGAATCTGATGGTTTAAGTTATATTAGTTTACAATATTACTAATGGGATGACAACGGAAAACATAATGTTTGTTGATTACTAGAACAAACATGCAGTGAACACTGTCCAATAAACAAATCCATATCCAATCATTGGTAGAAGATAGAACCAATCACACAAGAGATTTGTGTAGAGGAATTCACAGAAACCCATTGTAATGGTAAGTAACTTCTTTACAACAACCAAATTTACTCCTTCAAAAAATTAGTAGAAAACTCTTTTTTCCTGCTCTCTTGAGGCGGACATACCTCTATGTCATTCCAATATTTGTTTTATAACTTTTTTATATTTTTATGTGATTCTTATGGGTATAACATAATAAACCGTATACCAAATTAATCGAGACACAATATGGCGTGAGATGCAGCATTTATAAGATAACATCGCCAATTTTCAATTTTAACATAACGGTTTGAACCATTTTCAGTGAAGATTCTAGCCAGAAAAACAACGGGGTTTGTAGGAACAATGTATCAATTCTTTATAAAATAGTCTTGATTAAATTTGAATTACCGGAAAAGATTTTAAAAGTCGCAAATAACGATTTAATACCAATTTTTCATAAAATAGTTGTGATTGAGTTATGTAGGTCACTTATAGAAACATTTAAATAGTTGAAAGTCACAAATGGGTTTTCTTTATGTGGGAAAAAAATATTAACCTTAACCCTCAACTAACCATACATTTGGGAGACGGACGAGAAATTAAAAACCTGCATATTATTCCTCCCCGTTATTTTTGTTTACCCCCTGATCCCCTACCTTCAAATTGTGGTGTATCCTATGTCCTGTCAAGGTCACTTCTTTGTATCTTATTCAGTGCTCTCTATATTGCTTCGTTACACTCGAGTGGCGTAGTTTTCCGCCTCTGAGACGTTTCATGTCGTTTTAAGTTATATTATTTTCGTATTTGCCTCCTTTGAATTGTAATGTGTTTACTGTTGATGTATGCCGTTAATTACATAAATTTATTTTGTGCTAAGAACGGATGACTTTGATATAACTGGCCCATCACATAAGAAAAGTTTTAAATAAGAAAAGTTTTGAAAACATTCTTGAGGATTTTATATACGTGATGGAAGAACCCTTAGATAGAACCTTATCCTTACGATAGTGTTAAGGATCCACATTATCAAATTATTATAATAGATTTTTTTAAATTTTTAATATTATCATTAAATAATGTTTATTCTGTTAAGTTGTATTTATTTATATGAAAATAACAAAGAGCGTCTCTCAGACGTATGGTGTTAAGTGATACTCTATCATGATGTTAGTTAAGGGTTAAATATAATACAAATTTACAAATAATAGAATAACTTAGTTTACAGCAAATGTTAATCTTTCAAAGCCACTAAATTTCTCTAATAACATAATGATGAATAATTCTAAAAGTAACATTGTGATTTTTATAAAATCAATGTGTCTTACAAAATTAAATATAATGCAACTCAAATTTTACCAAAGTACAAAAGTATTCTATTGATATGTGTTCAATTTCTTGAAAAAAACTAAAAATTTAGTCTATAGATTGATAAATATTTGAGAACATGCGAGGGAAAGACAATGTTAAAACTTACAGGAAGTTCCTAAGCACAGGAAGCAGCAATACAATAAACAATATAGCTTTACAACAGGAATGTATGTCTATACAATTAGGGATAGTAAAGCAATACATATTGATGCATTTTACTACCCAGTTCTTACAAATATAAAGTCACATTTTTCAAATAATTTTTTAACTGTTCAAACAAATATCAACACAACACTTTTTTTGGTAGTATTTCATATAGAAAATTTAAAAAAAATAAAGACATGAAATGCCGGAACAATTAACATTCAAAATTAAACCAATGTGTATATTCTGAGTATTAGTCAATTATAATTGTAATTGTAATCAAACATAAAGCCCTTCAGAAAATTGCTTATGTATTAAACAGATTTGTAAAGAGTAAAAAA